>JAPMOR010115016.1:112534-137133 GCA_026543865.1 Argiope aurantia | reverse complement strand
TTAAGGGGATGTATAACTCACTTTTGTGTTGCAATGCTTTCCGATAAGTTTATTTCCAATAAGTTAGTTATAGCAGAAAAAACATAAAAAGTCTGCTTATTTTTTAATTTATTTAAAAAAAAGGTTAAATTAAAACAAACAAGAGAAAATGAGTTTAAAACAATATTATTTGTTAATTCTATTTTTAGGTAAACTCTTATGGCAACATGAATGAATAATTTTCCAGTTTGTTTACCTCTTTCGAGTAATGGATCATCGAGCAGATGAATGACTTTTTCATCTTTTTCTAGCAATCGTCTGAATATCTAAGCATTACACATTTTAACCCTTCATTACTTTTTTTAAATAGTAATGGCGACATGCATGATTCAAGAACAACATCAGGGTTGGTGAGCAAACCCTTCTAATTATTAAAAAAAAAAAAAAAGATAGATCCATAAGCAGCTTAGTCAATGAATTGTTAGCTGCGTTTGGACTGACAGTCGGAAATTTTCCTCCGATTCTCTGAAGTTGGAGCAAACTCCTACTTAATATAACCTTGGTGCTACAAGATTCTCTTGACCAATAGACAACGCCAAACATCCTCTTCCATGAGCCCTCGATCGAAGAATTTGGCAATGTATTACAATCAGGTCTCATTAAAATAACCAGGATATTTATAGATTCTTCCAGCAAAGAATTGCCATACTCAATATACTTATTTTTTTCTACAAGAAAAATATTTTGATTGGGACATAGTTAGTCAATAACTATCTGAGGTAGGGGAATAAAGTCAAATGGTGTGTGTTGTTGTCAAAGGTTTCGAATCTTACCTGCTTATTTCGATAGTAAAAAAAAAAAATTTAAAAATGCGTCCCAGATTTTCTTGGAATTTACGAGAGTCCGGAAAAGTGGCCCAATTCACAAATTTTCTGATTCACTGCTTGCCCCTTTCGAGAATTTGCGAGTTTATACCAGAACGCTTTAGTGACACTTCTACTTAGATAATCAGGAATTAGAATGATTCTGCATGAATGAATGGAGGTAAAAAAAATACAATAAAGGGATACAAATAGTCTGATACAAAAATGGCTGACAGAAAGTTGCAAAACGATAAATGGGTGAAAAATCAATCAGTCGAAAAGCTGAACATTTGGAATCCTTCTGTAATTAGAGTAAACGGTAAATCATCCCTTTAAAGGATAAAGTGAAGTAAACTGACCTATAACCAGTTGCATATTAAGCTCTTTAAGTACATTTAATCGATCTAAATCTTAGGTCTCTTCTTTTTATTTATTTTCCAAAACCAGATATTTTTATTACTTCTAATTTTAACTCTATAAAAGCCATTTTGAATAGAAAATTTTGGGAAACCGAAATAACAAAATATTTAATTTCGGGCCACTTTCGAACATTTCAATAAAAAAACCCAATCAAAATTCGAGTTTAAAAGTATTATTATATTGAACCATTTTAATACAATTGAAACATTATTTAATTACACTATCTAACATTCTATAAATTATAAAACATGTTACAGTTTTGTAATTATAAAAAGTGTAATATGTAATATTTACAAAAATTAACAAATAAGAAGTGCTGTTAGAATATTGTTCTAAAATTTCAAATGCAAAACAAAAACTTAAAAATGGCCGAGATGAAATGAATGTCTATAGCGTCCTGGCCAGCCATGCTCTACAAAATGTTCATATTGGAGAAATTTTGCACATTGATTGGGTGTCTGAAACTGAAATAGTTAACCAATAATATTATACAAATGCTTTCACAATTCTACTTGGAAGAAGAAAAATACCCATCTTTGGAAAAACAAATGACTTATTCACCAGGACAATGCCCTAACCCACAATTCAGTGTTTGGCAAGGCTTTCTGACCAACTATGGGATTTCCTTCGAAAAAGACCAAATCTATTCTCCTGGTATCACCCCACGTCATTTCTCGTTATCTTCTATCGTCGAGTCAGAGCTAAGAGGAACTAGATATAGGAACGCAGACACAGAAAAAGCAAAAGCGACAGAGGTGATGAAAGGGTTTTCAGAAAATGACCCGAGGGTCTGTTCGGAACAATGAAATCCGTACTGGGCGGTGTGGTATAAAGGTGATAATATCAGAATTGTGGAATATAAAAGTTTTCAAAAGTTAAAGCTTCGATCCAATTATTTTCTAACCATATTTTGTATATTCATCAAATGCACAAAGTCAGTTTAATTTTGGAATCAATTAACATTATATTATATTAATTATTATAGATCATAAATCTTTCTATATTAAAATCTTTCAAGAATTTCTATTTTTCATAGAAAAAAAAATTCCTAGTATCGAATAAAATTTTTATATATTGAACAAAAATGTTCGATATATAGAAATGTCGAACCTTAAACATATTTCAATATTTTGAATATTTATTCTAAATAAAAAGCAACTATTGATTCTGTTCATAAATATAAATTTAATATGGTTATAAATATGCGTCACTGATTTCCAAAGCAATAAAAAATCTTTGCAGAAAAGTAGGACAGTTTTCTGAAAATAATAATTCCTTACCTAGACCATATGCTATTCATTTCGTATGTTTTTGGAGTTCAATTTTTATTTTAACTTTCCACCTCTCTTTACCATACACAAACTGATTAGATGTGTATAATGCTTTGTTGGTCATACTCTCAGCTTAAATGCCTTAAAAGACTACATAATTACTTTAACTAGCAACTAAAATTAGTAATCCGATAGCAGTAAAGGTCTGTCTATATTTCTTGAATAAAAATTGGTTTTAAAGGCTTTTGAAGCCTAAAATATGCATGCGATCCAATGTCCTCAAGGCCATACCTGTAGAGTGCAATAATTTAAATTTAATTTTGGTTTAGATTTCTTTCTGAACGGAAATGCTCGGACATGGAAGAGAAATTATGAATTAACGCGCACCAAGCCCTGGCAAATGACGATTTGTTTTGTTTGTTTGTTTCAACCGAATTCGATAACTTCGACTATACAGCTAGACCTTTGCTGTTCCATTAATGCACTGAAAAGTTAGGCCGTTGTTAAACCATGATGAATGTTTGATCCAAAAACTTGGTCTAATTTTTGACGATTTGAGCGGGCCAATTTATGGTGACAGAAGAAGTTGACGTTGTTTGCTACGGTGGTGATATCGTCTGGTGCTAATTTATATACATATTTTTTTAATGAGTCTCAAAACTTCATTATTTTTCCGATCAACAGCTCAAAAGGATTCTTTCTAGTGTAGACATACGAACTGATAAGCGAATAATTTAGCAGGAATGTTCTTCTATTACTGATGTAAAATATCAACGACCACCAGAACATCTTCCAAGTTTAGTTTAATTTATTGATATTAATGTCCCGTTTTAAAAGTAATATTAGGATTATTTTGGGATTGTCCTCGTAATTTTAACCCGCGATCAGAAGACGAGTGTAGAACCTGAGCTTGAAACTTCTTTTCAAATTTGTGGGTGGGCAAGAGTATGGGGCAATACGCCTGCGGGTGGGCGAGAGTATGTACCAAAGCGATTGATATCGGAAAATTTAAATCTCGTCAAACGATGTCCAGCATTGGAAGGTACTCGTAGCCTTATATAGCACCCGTATTAATTCCATTGTTTAATTAAGAATAAATTTAATAATTCATGTAGTCGTCAATATTTTGCGTGGGGGGGTCATTTCGTATATTGTAGATATTATATTAAAATATGAATAAAATTATATACTGTATATGATATTATTTAAATATTCCTAAAGTAGTTCGTTTCTTTTATAGATATCATACTTCAAATTTGTATATTTAATTCAAAACTGTTACCTGATTAAATTAGATGTAATGTGCCTATAATGTACAAATCAGTAACAGAAACAAACTGCGCTTTATACCTAAGTGCCGTGATAGAAACCAAGATGGATCCACTAAAATTAAATTTGTATTTGTTTTTCTCGATTCTCAAAAACGTCTATATTTCTCTAAAAAAATTTATTTCTTTTGCATATTTTAAAAATTCAGTGGTCTTTTATCAGTATTATTTTTCAGGATTATTTCAAAATTAGATCCTCATGTTGATATACGAAAGTGTTTTATCATTAGCAATGTAGAGTTTATTATTACACTAAATTTTCTGATCTATGTTTTTTGTGATAATTCTCAATAAAAAAATATACTATTTTATTCAATGGAAAAAGTCGTTTGATTCAACACCAAAAGTCTAATTTCTCGACAACATCAGTTTTGAGAAACTCCTAATCCTATCGTTCATCCGGTTTTATCAAAGCTATATTTATTTTACTACTAACCGCCTTTGGCGACCAGCCGATTTGCCAATCTTAATGCTCGTTAAAATTTTAATAATTAAATATTTCATGTAACTCCTATTTTAATAGCTTCTTCATCAAAATATTTTAAAGCCTCAAATTTTGATAGTCATATAATTCATATATAATATTATAAAGGCCTTCAGCCATAACGTAATATGTATCTCTCTAATTTTCTGTTAGCTCCCGTAGAATTTATGGCGGGAAAGTTAATTTTTAATTAATAATTAAAATTCTAATTAAAAATTCAAAAAGGGGGACCCCCAGGTGTACATTCCTGATCTCCAAGGTATGCATATGCCAAATTTGGTAGCTGTAGGTCGAACGATGTGGCCTGTAGAGCGCCAACAAACACATGCACACCTTGAGCTTCATATAAGTATAGATTATATTATAAAAGTGCTTTTAATTTTTGAAATACACTCTGCATGTCAAAACTGGCAATCTTCTAAAACATTTTCATCAAAATGATTTCTTTTCATGAATAAATTAAAACCAGCTAGAATGGTTACCACGAAGTTTCATTCATACTGTGATGAGGGTGTCATCATTCTCCTTAACCCCTACATAAAGCTGAGGGCCTTGGACAAAACTGTCAAAGACATAAGTACTCAGATTTTTATTTCCAACGGACGAGAGTATATTACTTAGTAATATAATGAAGAAAAAGCATATGCTATTTAAGCGCCTCTTTGTTGAATGATTGGAATTAAAATTTGGCACAGAATTAAAATTATAATCACAAGATCACATGACAGATTTCATTCATTCAAGTCACTTTTGAATAATCTCGTTTACATGCATGAGAAGTACAAATTGATTGCTGGTGACTTCTTTTATAGATTTGATGTAAAATTTTAAAAGATCTGCGCATTAGATGTACATGTATGTGAAAATACGGACAATCAACTCTTTGACAAATTGGGTTCAAAATTATAAGGATATACAATTTATACGCTAAATCTGTGATCCAAATTTTATTCGTCTTGCTCTTTGTATTTAGTAATTATTTCATTCTTATATACTGAACTACCAGGCAGACAGATTTCCTTTGATTCATTCATATTCATAATATTGTACTTTGAATACATTTCTTTCAAAATTTGATAAAAATCTACAAGTTTGGTGTAAAGACTACATACCAAATTTCATTCAACAAGCTCAAAATGTTTTTGAGTCGCATTCACAGATAAGCAAACATAATTTTTTTAAAAAAATTCTGCCAAGGGAGGGCTGAGTCGTGAACATTCATCAAAATCTCGAGTTCGATTTTTTTTACAAAAATTTATTTTTATATATTCTATTTATAAGAAAATAAAATAATGATAATAATAATAATTAGCTTATCTTACTTACATAATATCGATAGTTGAACAAAGAGCAGGTGAATGAAGAATTTAATAAGAAAAATAACTTTTACAGACACATTTCAAGTGCTGTTATTGAAAATAATCTTAAATAAGAAAAGAAATTAAAAAAAAAATAAAGGTACCAAACGAACACATAGATCCCAGCGTCCTTGGAAGGCTGTGCAACCTGCATTTCTGAGAAAACGGTTATCTCTTATAGGATATACGAATACGTCACCTTTTAAAATGGAATTCACGGCTCTGTCTAGATCATTACTTATTTCGGCCACGTAACTTAGATTGGCAGACAAACTTTGCATGCTTCTGAAAGTGTGAGTAGATATTCATTTTTATTATATGAAAATAGAATTCAGACTTCCGAAAACGTTCTAGTTTTCAGAATTTTTTTTTCTTATATAGAAAAAAAAAGCATCATTGCTACTTAGAAAAATCGCCATCGCTACATACTCAGTGTGCATAATAGCTATCAAGTATGACATTAAATCAAAAATTGATATAAAATGGTAAAAAGAATAATGAAAATTATATAAATCTTAACCTCAATTCTATTACAGATAGTGTATCGATAAATCATTCTTCATACAATAATCTACATATTTCAAATTGTTAGGAAAAACCGTACAATCATCCCCAGTACCATTCACTAATTCTGTTCATCAATTAGGTAGATTCCTTATAGAAAGACTATTTATTCCAATGGTTCTCATGACAAGACTTTGAGAAAATTTCTGCAGTTTTGCATCGATCTTGGTCCCTGCAACCCAAAATCAGACTGTATTCCAAAATTTATATTTTATATACATTTATAACACTTGGTCCATGTTATTTTGTGAACAAGACAGCTAGAGTAATTTTGTTTGAATTTTAACTGGCTTGGAATATGCTGCTAGAAATGTAAAAAACTCGGATGAATTCATACATGGACCATCTAGCTCCAGGGGTGGGTGGAATCAAATTTTTATTTCTTTATAACTTCCTTAAAGAATTTATTGAAGATTTTAAAATTGTTCAAATGTACTCGGACAAAAGATTAAAAGCTTGAAAAAACTAATTAAATAAAAATGAAGGAAGAGAATGATTTAATGGCAACATTATGTCAAAATGGTAGCTTCATTTCCATAATCTGTGATTTTTTATTTCATATGAAAGCTAATATCCTTTAGATATATTATCAATGGTTGCCAACGCCCTTCATTTTCCTGATAAATCTCAGGAATAATATTTCACTCTGCATTCTCATTTGGTAAAAAAGCACGAGTTCTCCAGGAAAAACTATTGCACCAATTTCGGTATTTTTTATTTCATATGAGATCACATGGACCCTTGCCTGTCCCCCACCACTCTTCATTTTCTAGTAGCATTTCAGAACTACTTCATTTCTCTATGGTGAAAAACTAGGACATCGTCTACTACACAAAGGGCAAAATTTAAATTAATTCATCAAAAATTAATCAAAATTTTCAAGATTTTCTTTAATAACTTTGGGGAATAATACCATGCAATTCTAGATGTTTCAAATAATCAACGAGAATGGTCTTCCGGAAACTGTCTCGTATACTCTCTATTCGATGTACTTGTATATTATTAATCACACGCCATTGGCGAAAAACAGTTATGAAAGAGGCTTTTAGAGTGTCGTCTTTGGCGATTTATCACTGGGAAACATCAGAATACCATACGTGTCATTTGAATAGATTTGTCCGACCAAAACCAAAATTTGTTACAGAATTACAACTGGAATCACAAAATCAAACACCAAATTTTATGCTTTTGAGTTATGGTAGATTTGTACAGAGAGACAGATAACCAATCTCTTGACGAATTTATCTTCAAATTTAATAGATAACTATTAAATATTTTCTATACTTTTAGATGCTAATTTTTGTGAATCAAACGGAATGGATTTCGTTCATAATTTGACAGAAAAATACAACCACTCTAATGTAAAATTTATCTACCAGATCTCATTCATCTAGCTCAAAGAGTTTTTGAACTATCATTTTCATAAACAGACAGACGGATATAATTACAAGATTATGCATTTTTTTTTTCAAATTAAGAGGGGTTTGAAATGCGGAGATATGTCAAAATATTGAGTATGAATTTTTTGATTCGAATACTTTCTATTTATATAATTTTATATGCTAGAAAGCAAAAATCTGGTAAAATCCTAGATGGGCCCACCTTTTGGCGACTTATTTGAAATCTCGCCAAGTTGACTACTAATTGAATATTTATTATTATTATTTTTCAATTAAAAATGATACTTTAAGGCCAGAAATAATAATAAATAAAATAAATATAATAAAAATAAATAAATAATAAATATAATAACTAAATAATAATAAAAAAATTCATCTAGGTTGCAGTTGCCACATTGATGACGTTATCACCACTTGTTTGGCGAGAATTCAAAAAGACGTCAAGAGGTGTGCTGTGCTAGGATCCACCCAAAAATCTGAGATTTTCTGATGTTACAAAAAGGCAGCTTTATAATAAAACAGGATTTTATGCCAACATGCTTCTGAACAAAGTAATACGGAAACGGAATAGCTAGATCCATGAAATTTAGCATATTAATTCTTATTCCAGAATTGTTGTTCAGGGTTTCCGCTTGTATCTATCAGACGTTAGATAAAATCCATTAGATATTTTCGGTAAAGTGAATTCCCAAGAAAATAGTACATTTTGGAATTCCTTTTTACCTCTTCTTTATAGTTCTATAAAAAGCAGGATATTTACAAATATGTTTTAACACGCATGCTGCCACTCACATTCAAAGAAAATGTTATAAACATTTCTCGATTTCATTTGTTTTCTTCGGATTGCCACTCACCTTTAAAGAAATTATTAGCTTTAAATTTGTTTGCGAGGAAAAAGGTAAAAAGGACCGTCATTCCTTATTGAACGACACAGTTGCAGTTAAGAGGTCTTGAAATGCTTCATCGATTGAAAAGGAACTTGAAAATTTGATTTGTTTGCCACAATTTTGGCCAAAAGAACTTTAAGGGAAATGATTTCTTACTCAGATTTAAAGTTTAGCATTATTGTTTCCTGCGAGTGGAGTACTTTTTTTATTTTCTTGTATGTGAAGTATAAAAAAATATTGCAATCGTCAAGAAATTCAAACTAAAGATTTTGACAATCTCCAAGCTTTAAATATTCCTGAGTACAAAAAACACATTTTTAGAGTTATATCCATTTATGCCTTGAGCAAAATGGATGAAACTTGGTACCCAATCTATACCAAATTTTTAATTTTCTATGAAATGTGAAAGATGTCCAATTCACAGAAAGGTTTTATGGCTGTTTGAGTACAAGGGAACACATAACTACAGAATGAATGAGCAAGATGGATAAGATTTAATACAGAGATTTAGCATCAAGGATGTAAATTTGTATCGACTTGAAAATAGATCTATCGAAGGGTTTACCTCTATCAGTACTATGCACTTTCGCATGCATTTAAAATTAATAATTCACAAACGGAACTATTTAGATTATTTAAGCTGATATATAATTGTTTGATTACAATCTTATTTCTGTATCAAATTCTGGTTTCAGTCTCTCAGAAAAAAGACATCTAAAATACAAATTTTATTTCCGATAGAGGCATATTAACCTCATACCATCGATTAATTACCAAAGTTTATACTCTAATAGGTGTTCTGGTGATTATTGTTCGCCAATGTCATATGATTAATCATACACAAGTTTATTTATTAGAAGGTATGACAGAAAGTTTTGAAAAGACCACTCCTGCAGGCTTTCAATAGATTTAAATCAAAATTTGATACAGAATGATAATTTCAGAGATATGATCACATATCAAATTTTATTTATCTGGATCTCTCTTTTTTTTTAGTGGCCATGTTCATATACATTCGAATACACATAAGACAGATGGTCAATCTTTCTACTGTTTTGTTCAAAATTTGGCACAAAATTACTATATTTTAGATGCTAAAACCTAAAATTGAATTTCCCACATCTAGCTCCTTGAAATTATCATGATGACTGATAATTGGACACAGAGACATACAAATTTTCCGAGGAAGTTTCTGTCGAAAAATTCAAAAATCTTAAAACTTGGTGTAAAGATCATAGATCAGATTTCATCCTTCCAACCTCACTACGTTTTTGAGTTACAAAGTTCAAAGACAAAGAGATATTTGATTGCAAAAATGCGTGTTCTGGGTTTTTTCTTGTGTACAGTCGACCACCCCGCAACCACTGAACGAAGCACTATCGACAGAAACATGTTTTGGTCTCAAGGAAATATGAAAAGTGATCTCAGGTTAATTTGGTTTGGTTTGGTTATATTAACGTCCCGTTTAAAGCAACACTTGGGCTATTTTGGGACGGATCTCGTCATTTTGAACCGCGATCAGATGACGAGGACGACACCTGAACTGGCACCCCCCTCTCCACACCAGCGATAGGACGTTTGGTCAGAACGGTTTTAACGTGCAACTGACCCCCTTACACGATGGTTCTTCGGTGGAATCGGGTCTCGAACCTGAAACCCTCCCCTTCCGAAGCCGAGACCGTACCACCAGGCCACCTGATCTCAGGTTGAATTTTTTCGGTAGTAGTATTATTTCTTTGCATATTTCGTAACGAATAAGTAAAACTAAATCATATTATATTTAAAGAACAAGATTACAAAAGAAAATATAATGCAAACAATAATAGTTATTTCATATATCAGAAGAATGTGTTTAATAAAGAGCCAATCGTTTATCAATTCATCAATAGATAAAGGATTTTAAATTGAAATGGGTGCGGGACACTGCACGTGATTAACGAGAGCATGAATCAGCTATAATGCTTTTATTATGCATTTTAAGTAGAGAAGCTTAAATAACAATGATTCAAAATATAATAATTCGAGCATTATTTACAACATTTGTTCAAATTTTCTCTAAAATATTGTTTCTCTTAAGTTAAAAGAAACTTTTACAATTAAATTCACTAAAACTGAATGGACATGTTGATTTTTTCCAAGAAAACTATAATTAAAAAGCGACAAGTATTTCTTTTTCGAAGTTTCCCACTCGATCATATGCGGCTTCTTCATTAGATGATTAGCTCGGACAAGAAAGCTTTTTATAACAACTTCCAAGCTCATTAACTATAAAAAGCTCGTTACTGGGAGACAAATTGTTCGTGTGAAACAAGATAGAATTTTTTTTTAAAGGTAGTTAAGAAATAATTTATTAACTTTTAATGCGAGATGTCTCTCTTAAACAGCCAATTAAACGACTTTCATAAAAATTGAATATCATAATTCTATCAAAATTCTTAACTCACTTAATGAAACCAATTCTCGATTTTGACGTGTTAGTTAATTATACGAATTTATAAAATTATAAAAATTATTACTCTTTACTTTTTCTTATACAAAGAAATGGCACTGAAATCTTCAAGAAATTCAACCTCATGATTTTGAAGAATCCGCGTTTTCAGATCTACTTCTATCCTCATTTTTGGAATTATATCTTTATGTCTGTAAAGACAGTAACTCAAAAATATTTTCAGTTAGCAGTATGAAATGTATTATGTTGTCTTTACATTAAATTTGATATAAGACATTAAATAAGATTTCTGGCAGATTTTAACGAAACCCGTGCATTGAAAATTTGCTTCTGTAGTCTGCCTGAGAGTAAGTCAGCGCGATAACCACTACAAAGTATAAAATTCTCGGGATTAAAATTTAGTCCGCAATTTTATCATTTAAAGTGTAGATCCATTAAAATTTTGAATGAAATCCGTCAACGAGTTATACATTCGCGCGCATTAAATGCGTTACTCAAAAACGCAATGACTTAGGTAAATAAAATTGGGTATAAGATCATCTTTCTAAAATTGTGCCAAAATGCGGTATTTCATGATACAACGAAGCACAAAATACGCATGAGCGGAAATCAGAAAATGAAAATCTGAGCACTCATATCATGGTGTAAAGTTCTCGATGTTTTATGAGATGGAAAAAAAGAAATGATATATTTGCGAGGCATGCGAGATTTAAACAGCTTAATAAGCTTTCGTATACTTGGGATTTTCTATATAAAATAAACACTTTGCTACACAGAAAAGAATTTAATGAAAAATATTAAAATATTCAGTTAACTTTAACTGTAAAACCTGAATTTAGTTTTTTCTTTAGTTATTGTTGAAACTTCGTAATGTTTTGAATTGATGAGCGTCGAACATGTTTTCGCCCCAAAACACAGACAAGATTAATGCTCTTGATGTTTAATGCTTTATAAACAACCAGGGAAGTGGTCCCCCAAATGTATTCTAATATATTCTCTAATAAATTTACTTAAATATGATCGCATGACTTTAGTGAACAATCGTTATGGGAAAAAAAAAAACCTATCAGAGTGGGATATTTGACGATTAATAGCTGAGATGCGGTTAATGCAGAAGTACCAAACAAACCGAAAATGTATTTTGAAAATCATTTTTCCAATCTATTATAACTATAATTTCATACAGTACAATTGTAGTTATAAAATCACATACTAAATTCATATATTTATGTCACTGTATTTTTGACTTGTCGCGTTTGTATACTTGTGAAATTACAGACTGACAAATGGGTCAACCCCTCGACAGATTTGATTTAAAATTTGATACTTCTACACAAATCTAATTTTAGATTTGTGAACAGATTATATCGATCTCGCTTTGTAGCTACTATTTCCACTTGTATTGTCAATGCCGGATAGACAGACTTCTTAATGGCTATCATTCCAAATGTGACATAATTCTACAAATCGTGTATTAAATTTCATCTATCTAGCTCGAAGCGTTTTCGAGTTATTAAGTTCACAGACAGATGCAATTCGAAAAATGCGTTTTTCGAACTTTTGAAGGTTTGAAAAGTAGAGTATATAAAATATTTTCTCTTTATATTTCCTATACCATAAAATAAAAATGGAACCAAAAAATCTTTTATTCAAACTTATAGATTTCGCTGAAAATACTACTAAGTTTCTGTTGTTTCTATGCCAGTTTCTGTTGACAATGGCAAAAAAAAATTGTTTCAAATTCAAATTTATCAAAACTTATTTAACACCAGGTATGGAATAAAGTAATTTAAGCTCATTAACGTCTAGAAAACGAAACAGTTTATAATCTAGAATTTTCAGAATACTTATAAAAAAATCCACAAGTGAGGAAACGAGAGAAGAATACACATTTATTAAATAAGGTTGCACTATGTTGCATTGTGAGAAGTGCGATCGATTTAAATATGATGCTTTCTAATATGTAAATCATTCCGAAATAAATGTGTGACCGATACAACAAGGAGTGTGTGTGTATGTACATGTATGTGGATGGGTGAGTATTTATGTGTGTGCGTCTAAGTGCATATATATTTTATGTGGATTTTTTTGTGCAAAATTCCTTACAATGTCATTTAATTATAAATATTTCAAAAGTGGATTTAAGTCTTAAGAAGTAACAGGTATTTCACCAATTTCTTGTTCATTAGCTTGAAATGGCAGTCATTATTGCCTTTGGTCTAACATGCTTAAATGATATAAAACAACAGCGTGTCATCTACCATTTTTAATCCTATATGATTTTTTTTAAGTTTCTGATTTAATAATTTAACTAGGCATCACATAAAACAATAATTGTGCATTTTGACCCAATTATGGGTTAAGTAATGTACCACTGTAAGACACATACAAGAAGAAAGGGGTGGTCTCAGTAATTTCACAGTGGGCATCTAATAGTTTAGAATCTGCCTTGATTTGATGTCTCCCATTTCTTAAGAGGTTATTACAATGAATCAAAAATTTCGAGCCATTTAAATGAAAATTATTAAAGCGTAAACAGACATCACACGAATTTTATGGCAAATGTGATCTTTTAAACAGCCCCATTTTCCGGTATCCCCACAAATAATGTATTTTACCTGTTACATAAAACGAGCAAAAGATACGACAGAAGTCCACAAATGAAGTTTCTATCCCAAGAACACACTTTAATCACCTGCGGGCAAGGATTCGTCCGATCCTTCCCTGATTGCAACCGCCAAGGAGGATATGAGTGCATTTTTCTTGTTTCTTCCGAGTTTCGTTATCAGTTCGGGAAACTTAAAATTTTGTCTGCTTAAATCCGTTGTTTTGGTGGCTTACTTAACTATTCTGCAGACATGGTGATAACAGATCAGAACTGTTACAAATGATTTTGTGAGTTCTCCTGAACTTTCGATTTAATTTATAATGAAAGTAATTTACTTTTTATATAAGATAATGTTTCTAGGTTGTTACAGTTTCTGTAGATTGTGTAATGAAAACTAACTAAGCACAGAATGTAATGTTGAACTTATAACTACAAAATTTGGTATGTAGTTACTCCCTAATGGTGGGAGATCATTCATTTTACAAAATTTACATTGTATTCATTATTATTATATAATTCATAGAATAAAAATTTCCTCTTTCTTCCTCATGAATTTTCATCTGCTATTAAAAAACAGAGGGAACAGTGCCTCCAAATTCAGTTCAGTTATAGTGACGTCCCGTTTTAAAGCAACAATAGAACTTTGAACAGCGGTCAGATGATGAGGATGACGCTTGAGATGGTATATCCCCCTTTTCCTAACCTTACCAACACACCAGCGGGAGGACGTTTGGCCTCCACAGATTTAACGTGTACCAGACTCGCTAGCACGATAGTTATTTGGTACAACCGGGTTTCGAACTTGAAATCCTCCAATTTCAACACCGAAAACTTACCACCAAATCACGGCCCCCTTTAATAAATCTCCAAGGCTGTAAACGCCACGAGTACTCATATTTTTATTTTTAGCCTCTTGCACACAAACGTTTTTTGCTTCGTATTTATCTATACTTATAATAAAGCTCAATGTGTGTGTGTGTGTGTGTGTGTGTTGGCGCTCTGCAGGCCAGACCGTTTGACCTACAGCTACCAAATTTGGCACGTGTATACCTTGGAAGTCGAGAATGTGCACCTGGGGGTTATTTTTTCGAATTTTTAATTAGAATTTTATTTATTTAAAAATTAAGAGAAATTTTGGTGTGTTTCTGCTATAACTTCCGAAAATATTACTGCACAAAAAATATTTTTACATGAAGTTAAAGATCAAACATTTATCTTTTAAATGATACCAATGTTTTAACCTTAAAATTAAATTTCTATTTTTAATGAATTTTTAAATAAATATCTTAACTATATTTTTCAACAATCTTTTTCGCACAAAATAAAAATAAAATTTAAGCTGCACGAGCACGTTTCGCATTCATGGGAAAAAATTAGATTTTTTCATAGTGTTGCCATCACATTGATTAAAGCTCCAATTAAAAATAAATAAAATCTTTTGGGAAATGAAATCTGCAAAAATATAATTTTCGGCACGTGTCTGTAGGAAATGAAACAAATATGAAATATTATTTTTTTCTAAAAAATAAATTCAAGAAAAATTATTTTATGATCTTTTACACACTCTATATTATTATTCCAATAAATCAGTTTTATTTTAAGGCAAGTTTTGTTTAATATGAACAGGATATCCATTCAAATCAGGGCCACACAGCTAATTTGTAAATCTTTAGTAAGACACAGATCTGCTAAAATGGTCTAAATGGAAAATGATTATATTTTATGTAACTTGATTCAATAAATGCTTAATAAATAACGAATTTTTGATTTTACATAAAACTTTTGCTGTGGAAATCACGATGAACAAAATGTTCTTGAAACACTAATATTTTAAATAAAAAGAGTTAATTTCCAATCAACTAAATCAATCACTTAAACTGACTGATTTATGGAAATTTGAATATTACTATTCAATAAAAAAAGGATAATTTTAGATTTTCCATCGATCGTTTCAAAGAAAATACGCCAATCAGCGCGCAGGTTTCTCAATATTAATTGGCCTAAGATTATGAAAATGTTGAGTTTTTCTAAATTTTTAACATTCAAAACTTCACAAATAAGTCTTAGTTGATCTTGGAAAATAGAAACATTCATTCATTTATTTAAAATTTGGTTTGTCCAGAATATTTCTAAGAATATACTGCATTAAATTTAGACTTCATAATTCTTGAAATATATTTATAGGCCGGAACTAAATATTAATATTGATTTCATTTCGATCCTTTTGAAAGCAAAACTAAAAACTGAATTTTATGCTTAATCTGAGAAATTTTTGTTGAACTATTCTTTGAGATATTACATAAATTATGAAAAATATTTTGTAGTTCACATAAGACTTAAATACCGAGCGATTCTGTTTGCAATACTCATATTCAATAATAATAATAATAAATAAATAACAATAAAGATGATAAATGAAATAAAACGCTTGGTTTTATTAAAAAATATCTTTATATTAATTGCAATTTCGTCATTTACATTTTTAATTAAAGTTGACGTTTTACCGGAAATGACAACAAATTAGCAAAATATATAGAGTAAATTGAACGAAACGATCTAAACAAGAGTATAAGTTTGGTATGACTCTCAAAATTTGAAGATTAAAAATGTTTTGTTTGAGAATCTATTAAGAGAACATTTACTTAAAGTATTTAATGAAAATTGTAGCGAGCGGTAATACTGGCGAACCGGCTGGTCGCCAAAGGCGGCTAGTAATGAATAAAATCGAGTATGAATTTCAGATGACTTTTCTTCTTCGATTGACCTTCTAAAATTTGACGTAGAACTACAATTTTAGCACAAAACGGCCCATCAATTGCTTTCATTCATCATTCATTTGCGTTTTTCTGTTATCGCATTCATATATGTACGAATTTCAGACGTGCAGACGGTCCACCCATTGATGCATTCGGTTCAAAGCTTGCTATTCATTGCACCTGAGGATGTTAAAACTATGCACTAAATTTTAAGATATTCATGTTTTGCAGTTAATGCTTCCACTTGCACTCGGACAGGCAGAAATTTCGACTGAATTGATTTCTTTCAAAATTTGATTAAAAATAATCTACAAGTTTGGAATAATGCCCACATACGAAATTTCATCCATATAGTTCAAAGAGTTTTTGAGTTATTATTTTCAAAGTAAACAAATAGACATAACTCAAAAAATGTGTCTTTCGGGCACGGGGAGGGGTCTCAAAAGTGAAAATTTGTTAATATTATGAGTTTAGATTTTTTTTTAAGATTACAAACTTTTATTTTGTATATTTCATATGCGAGAAAGTAATGACTGTCAGAGTGAAAATGCTATTTGTTCAATTTTTCTGTGGAAATCGTAACAATTTTGATTTAGTCCGGTTATTTACCGGAACTGTTTATCTGAACGAAGATGCAATTCCTTGATTCAAGAAGCAATTACTATAATAAAGAAAGGCATATATGTAGTGACGAACGCCTTATGACGAGCGCCATCTGCTAGCCAACAGGTGTTGATGCTTGTTAGACGGAGTGCAGACGAGACGGGTCTGAACGAAAGTCAGGACGTGTGAGACTAGACGGGTCTCTGAACGAAAGACGTGACGGAACATGTGAATTAATCCTGCGACGTGTTCGACGAAATCTATTTAATGTTCATTTCTTTTATGTTAATGTAATTGTTCGTCCTAAATGTAATTAAATGTGCGTGATTCTAAATAGTAGTGATTCCTGAGTCCTACAAATATGGGGGCTCGGCCGGGATTTTAATGAAGACCGGTACATAGACGAAAGAAGAGCCAAACAGGAGTGAAATTTGACGTAGAGCAATTTGACGTTCTACAATAAACCTCTTGGATACCAACTCCTTGTGGACTTACGCAGTGTGGATCAACGTTGAAGAAATTGTGAGTACAATTTTGATTTATTCTCAAGAATGGCATTTCTTGCACGAGCACGAAAGAGCGACTTACTAACTTTAGTAGACGAATTAGAACTAACGGCACCACAGGATGCCAAAGTGCGACAGTTAGTTACAATGATAACAGAGTCGAAAGACTATGACGAAGAGTTCGTAAAAAACTTACTTTTAACTATCACTCAGGAGCGCGAAAGGTTAGATGCTGAAAAAGCCGAAGCCGAAAAGAATGAGCGTGAATATACTTTGAAAAAGTTAGAACTTGAGTTAAAAAGTAGAGAAAATACTTTAACTGTATCAAATACGCCTAAGACTGATATATTAAAATTGCTGAAGAATTATGATAATAGTGGAGACATAAGTGTTTACCTTTCGTTATTTGAGAAACAAATAAGTAGGACTAACATTGCAAAAGAAAACTGGATTTCTTATTTACTCGGGTTATTACCATTAGATATAGTCAATTTAATTGCTCGTGAACCTGATCCATCAGCTAATGACTATGATTACATAAGAAAACTGTTGCTTAAAAGATTTAAATTAACTTCCGAACAACTCAGACAGAAGTTCTTTACTCACAAACGAGATTCTTCTTCATGGCGGGATTTCGGTTTTGAATTGAATAACTTTTTTGAGGAATGGATAAATTGTTTAGAAATAACCGATTTTGAAGATTTAAAGCAGTTAATGGTCGTTGACCAGTTAAAGAGTAAAATACCAAATGATGTTCGCGATCATTTTTTCGACGATCTGCCCAAAATAAAGAAAGTAGAAGATTTGGTTAATAAACTGGACGAATATGAAGCTGCACGAAGTCACCTTAAAAAGGAAACAAACAGAAATTGGCGTATTTCCGAAAACAGAAGTAAATTTGATATCGCGAAAGAAGCTAAAAATTCACCATTGCCGTTCGTTCGTGCTCAAAAGAATTATGCTGATGATAATTACTATAACAAGAGTAATAATAAATGTTTTAATTGCAATGAGGCTGGCCATAAATCAATTAATTGCAAGTTTAAAAACAAAGGATTGAAATGTTTCCAATGTGGTAGCTTTGGCCACAAAGCCAGTATCTGCCTGCAGAGAGATTTTAAAGTGTCTCTCTCTAATAAAGTGTATATTCGTAACTCTCCAAAAACTGTAAATAAGCTTAGTAAAAATGTTGAAATAAATGGTCTAAATTGTGATGCATTAATTGATACTGGAAGTGATATTACTATGATTAATTATGATTTTTATTTGAAAATTGGTAAACCTAATTTAACGACTGATAATGTGAAATTAGCTGGTATAAGTGGAGATAGCATAACTCCTCTAGGTTTTTTTGATTGTGATATATTAATTGATGAATATGTAATATCAACTAATGTGTATGTGTTATAAATAATGCCGAACGAAATAATCATCGACATGGACGTATTAAATAATCTAAGCTTTTCATTCCAAGAAAAACAAATTACCATTCATGGGAAAAAAGCTCAAATAAATTACACCCGGCTGGTGAGAAACGAGGTCAAGGTCGTATCACTACGTTCCTCGGAGCTGAAAAGAGACAGACAGGCACCTATTTTTGCTGAGACTTGCAATAAAATAAATACACATCCTCTCCCATACTTCATTCATTTAGCGGATTCGATAAACTATGATGAAATCGACATAAATCATGTAAAAAAACCCTTGAGACAGGAAATAAATCGTCTTTTAAATAAGTATTCGCCAAACAAAACAAAAAGTACGGAGTTACAAATGAAAATAATACTTAGCGATGATATTCCGATTAGTCATAACCCTCGAAGGCTGCCTTTTAAAGAACAAAAATTCGTTGAAACTCAGATTGATAAATGGATACAGGAAGGGATAATAAAACCCAGTTCTTCAAATTTCTCTTCACCTGTGGTTTTATGCAAGAAGGATGACAGTTATAGATTATGCATTGATTTTCGTAAGCTAAATAAAAAGATGATTAAAGATCGGCACCCTTTACCCCTCATAGAAGATTTGCTTGACAAACTTGAGCAATCAAAAATATTTACTACTTTGGACTTGAAAAACGGATTTTTTCATGTAGACGTAGAGAAAGATAGCCCAAAACTTACGTCTTTTGTAACACATCATGGCCAGTGGGAATTTCTTAAAGTACCATTTGGACTTTCCAATAGTCCGAGTGTATTTCAGCGTTACATTAATGTGATATTCAGGAATTTGATGCTAGACGGAACTGTACTGATTTATATGGACGACATTATTATACCATTGAAAACCGAAGAAGAAGGGCTAGAAAAATTACAACGTGTTCTACAGGTTGCATCAGAGTACGGTTTGGAGTTTAATTTTAAGAAGTGTCAGTTTTTAAAACCACAAATAGAATTTTTAGGCTATAGAATCCAAAACGGAACTATACAGACCTCTGTATCTAAAACGGTAGCTGTACAAAAATTACCACAACCACAAACTGTTAAACAAGTACAAAGCTTTTTAGGCCTTACTAGCTATTTCCGGAAATTTATATCCTACTATTCAAAAATCGCAAAACCGCTTAGTGATCTACTAAGAAAAGACATTGCATTTAAGTTTGAATCTGAACAAAAGGAAGCTTTTCAAAAACTTAAAGATATTTTAACTCAGGAGCCAATTTTGCATCTCTATCAACAGGGATCAGTTTTAGAACTCCATACAGATGCTAGCAGTCAGGGATTCGGAGCAGTGCTGCTGCAACAGGGAACCGACAATAAGTTTTATCCTATTCATTATTTTAGTCGAAAAACATCTCCACAAGAAAAATATAGCAGCTATGAATTAGAAATTTTGGCTGTAATCGAAGCGTTGAAAAAATTTAGACATTACTTACTGGGTTCTAAGTTTAAAATTGTGACTGATTGTTCCTCTTTTCAGCAAACTATGAGTAAAAGAGATCTTACACCAAAAGTTGCAAGATGGGCTTTACAGTTAGAAGAATTTGATTACCAAATTGTTCACAGATCGGGAAAACAAATGGCACACGTAGATTCTCTTAGTCGAAACGCAGTACTTGTTGTTACTTTTTCATACAGTGAAGTGACCACTAAAATAGCTAATGCTCAAAATCAGGACGAATTCCTTAAGAAATTAAAAGCTTTGATAGATAAGCAAGAAGACGGTGAACACATTGTGAGAAATGGAGTTTTATACAAATTCGATAATGGTAGAGGATTGCTCATAGTCTCAGAAGCATTACAAAGAGAAATTATTCGAGAAATTCACAATAAAGGACATTACGCTGTGGCTAAGACGGAAGAAATTTTAAAGCAAGAATTTTACATACCAAAGTTGAGGTCAAAAATAGAAAGTGTGGTTGCCAATTGCGCGGAGTGTATTCTGTGTAATAAGAAACGTGGGAAAGGTGAAGGTTTCCTTAACCCCATCCCAAAAGAAAATTTGCCTTTAAGTACATATCACATCTATTTCATTGGCCCTATGCCTTCTACAAATAAGAACTACCAGCATATTTTTTCAATAGTCGACGCTTTTACAAAATTTGTCTGGTTGTATCCGGTTAAATCAACATCTACTCAGGATGCAATAACTAAACTTAAGGTTCAACAATCTACTTTTGGAAATCCGACGAGAATAATAACAGACAGAGGTTCAGCTTTTACATCAAAAGAATTTGAAACATACTGTCAGGATAAAAATATTGAACATTTCAAAATTAGCACTGGAATTCCTCGCGGAAATGGGCAAATTGAAATAATGCATAAAATTTTAATACCCATTCTATTAAAACTCTCGATAACAGACCCTACCAAATGGTATAAACATGTTGCATCAGTGCAGAAAATAATCAATAGTACCGTTTCGAGAAGTACAAAGTTTACCCCGTTTGAGCTTTTAACTGGAGTAAAATTAAAAGATACAACTAATTTACATTTAAAGGAAATATTGGAAGAAGAATACACAAAAGCAATGATGGAAGATCGAAATAATATGAGAGAAGAAGCAAGGGAAAACATTTTGAAGATGCAAGAAGAGAATCGCAAAAGTTTCAACAAACAAAGAAAAGTGGCGCGCATCTACACACTTGGTGAATTAGTGGTCATGCAACGGACGCAGTTTGGAACTGGACTCAAACTAAGACCAAAGTTTCATGGACCGTATCGGATTGTTAAGGTTAAACCTAAGGATCGCTATGACGTGGAAAAAGTTGGATATCATGACGGACCAAATACAACTTCCACAGCAGCTGATTTCATGAAAGCATGGTCTTCAGATTAAAAGAAAAAAAAATGTTTATTGGTTTATCCAGATACTGTTTCCTTTTTTTTATTCTTTCAGATTTTTCTACTTTGATTTAACTTTCGAGGACGAAAGAGATGTCAGGATCGCCGAATGTAGTGACGAACGCTTGATGACGAGCGCCATCTGATGGCCAACAGGTGTTGATGCTTGTTAGACGGAGTGCAGACGAGACGGTTCTGAACGAAAGTCAGGACGTGTGAGACGAGACGGGTCTCTGAACGAAAGACGCGACGGAACATGTGAATTAATCCTGCGACGTATTCGACGAAATCTATTTAATGTTCATTTCTTTTATGTTAATGTAATTGTTCGCCCTAAATGTAATTAAATGTGCGTGATTCTAAATAGTAGTGATTCCTGAGTCCTACATATATGTCCTTCAAGCCGTTTTTCCCCCTTTTAACTAACTTCCGAAACAAATCAGGGCAACAAATCATCGGTGAAAAATGAATACTGTCCTGGAAAGGTCTGAAAAAAAAATTGTCTTTTTCACCTCATCACAGCTGATTGCTTATTCCCTTTCACATAAAAATATTCCAGCCTGAATTGATTCTGCCTTCGAGGCCAGCAATTTCCTCCGAAAATGAAGAGCGCAATCTAGAGAGCGTCGCCTTCCGACTTTTGACTCGTATATATTTGAAAGTTTTCATTCAAAGTTGTCCTTTCCTCCCCTTTTTATTTTCAAAAAAACATTTTTTTTTTTTTTTTTTTCCCTCCACCTCGTTTTGTGGAGATAGCTTAAATGGTTAACATATTCATTTCGCTGAGAAATCGGAATTCGACAAGGGATTTTTTTTTCTACGTAAACCGTTAATAAAAAAAATGATAGAGACATTAAGTTTCTTTAGAAGTATACGTATTTTTAATCACCATATAGATGCTGATAAAATATGTAACATTTTGAAAATAACAAAACAAAAAAAACGTATTTCTTTTAGAAATTATGAACATTTTTAAGCACCTTGCAGTCTTGCAATTTTAATGCGATATTAAAAAAAATTATTTTTAATTAAGAAACTATCAATCCAAAAATAATCAATATGAAAATTCACCAATATAATATTTCCTGAATCTATATAATAAAATATACATTGTATTTAGAGAGCGCTAATGCTGCTACAACTAAAACACAAATGAGCTTAACCAAATTAGAAGAATTATTATTAGAAATCAATATTAAGATTACAGCCAAAGAGTCAAAAAGAAAGATAAAATGAATCCGGCCTGAAGACTTTCTCAAGGGTCACCCTCAGACAAGCATTCAAACCACGGATTTTTTTCTGTGAGGGGTCTGACTTTCGTCCAACAAACTGCCCCCTCGTGACCCGAAAATCCCAGGAAATTGAGGTTTTGGAGATAAAATTAATATCACAAGAATAAAGATAATTATACAAAAACAAATAAAATCATTTCCAAATTTTAATCCAAATAAGGACACAGCAAATCAAACAACAAAAGACCATGAAAATAAAACCAAATTTATTTAAATAAGAAAGCAAAACACTTACCAATTGAAAGTACAATTCCAAAAGATAGTGAGAGACACCTCAATTTCCAGGGATTTCCAGGTCACGAGGGGGCAGTTTGTTGGACGAAAGTCAGACCCCTCACAGAAAAAATCCCTGGTTTGAATCCTTGCCTGATAGTGACCCTTGAGAAAGACTTCAGGCCGGATTCATTTTATCTTTCTTTTTGATTCTTTGGCTGTAAACTTAATATTCATTTATAATAATAATTCTTCTAATTTGGTTATTTTTAATTAACGCATTAAGAGACAATAATTGTTAGGAATGGAAATTGCGATCTCTGTTACTATTTGTACGCTCACTCCATCAAGAGCAAGTATTTTTACTGGTGTAAAATGAAGGCTTGGAGAGAATGAGTCAATTTAGATGTTACCCTTTTCTTCTATCTACGGCAGAGAATTGTGACATCTGTGCTTCTAACGTAAATGTTATGACTCACCATCGGAATCGGCAAATTGCGCGCACAGCACTAACTCCATAGAAAATTTGATGCATGTGAAAACCACTGGGATTAGGCGCTCTCATAATGATGTGAGATCAAAATTTGGAAGGAATGTGCCAGCTTATAAGTCGTCACACTTCATAAAATTAATGCTATGATTCCGACGCTCAGTCATACAAGCACAGATGCCTCAAATATCTGCCGTATACAGGAGATGAGAACCGCATCTAAACTGCATCATTCTCTCCAAGCTCTCATCTCACTCCGATAGGAGAATGTTTAATCCTGATTGTTTTAGTGTGCACCAAAACTTTTATGGAATTAGTGCTGTGCGCGAAACCTCAGTGAATGAGTGCTGAGTCATAACATTCACGTCACGAGTACAGATGTCGCACTTCTCTGCAGCAGATTGGAGACGAGGACAACATCTAAACTGGCTCATTCTCTCCAAGCCCTCATATCTCAACCAGTAAAAAGAACGCTTGATCCCAATGGTTTTAGAGTGTATCGAGACTTCATAAAATGAGTGCTGAGCGCGAAACCTTCCGATTCCGCATCATCTACGTTACAAGCACAGCTGTTGCAATTTTCTGCAATAGACAGGAGATGAAGGCAAAACCTAAAAAAATAATCCGTAAATACTATTTCCCAATTACATGCTGCTAATATACTACTGCTACTGCTTTTTTCCAATACTGCTACTTTCCAATTTCATGTTTTCTTTTCGCAAGTAACGGTTTTCGTTGCTTGTTCCAAAGAGCACGCGTGAAACTATAAAATTAGAAATCCGAGTACTCATGATTTTTACAACCTTGTCCAAGGTCCATAATTTTAAGAGCATGTGGAATACACC
>JAPMOR010115016.1:12415-112434 GCA_026543865.1 Argiope aurantia | reverse complement strand
TAGCGGGTTAATCCCAATTCAATATTTTGTTACAACACATTGCCATATTTACAATTTGAGAATAGTTTATAAAAATTTTAAACAAAAATCAATAAAAATAAATATTTTTAGAAATTGGAGGAGAAGAGGAGTCGAATTCTGTTTGGCCTACATGCCTCAACAGGGCTTAACTCTGAACAGCTTTTGATGGTGTAACCAAAATTCACAATGCCAGATTAATTCTTAGTAGTTAATTGCATCGAATTCCTGAATCAAAATAAAATTTAAAAAATGAATTGTTTTATTTATTAGGGATTATTAATCTTATTGGTTAAATCAATGAGTAGGCAATTATTAACTATATTTTAAATCCGTGTGAGACAAATATTAATTGTATTTGTTAAATGAATGTGAAAGAATTATTATTTATATTCGTTATATAAGTGAAGAGAAAATTATTAATTATATGCTTTAAATCCATGAGGAGAAAATTAATTAAATTCATTAAATCAATGAGGAGAAAATCATTAATTACATTCGTTAAATCAATGAAAATGAAATTATAAATTATATTCGTTAAATCAATGAGGAGAAAATTATTAATTATATTTGTTAAATCAATTAGGAGAAAATCATTAATTACATTCGTTAAATCAATGAAAATGAAATTATAAATTATATTCGTTAAATCAATGGAAATGAAATTATAAATTATATTCGTTAAATCAATGAGGAGAAAATTATTAATTATATTTGTTAGATGGTCGAGGAAAAAATTATAAACCATATTTGTTAAATCAGTGTGGAGAAAATTATTAATTATATTTGTAAAATCAATGAGGTAAAAATTAATTACATTTGTTAAATTAATGAGGCGACAATTAATAATTATATTTCCCAAATCAATTAGGAGTTTTCGCATTGCTACTTTCAGAATATTGGTCCCAGACCTAATTTCAAGTTGGATATATTTATGAATTATTTACCTCAAACAAGGCGCGATTTATAGATGTAAAATATAATTTGTGAATCAAGAAATAAGCCCAGGTGTTTTCCAATCGTCTCACTTTCTTCCGATAAAAATCATTGGCGAAAAATGCATACCGTTTTGAGAAAGCTTTGGAAAAAAAAAAAAAAATGTCTTTTTCACCTCATCACAGCTGATTACTTATTCCATTTGGCGAAAAAAAATATTCCAACCTGAATTGATTCTGCCTTCGAGGCCAGCCATTTCCTCGGAAAATGAAGAGAGCAATCTGGAACGCGTCGCCTTCCGACATCTGGCCCGTATTTATATAAAAGTTTTCTTTCCAAGTTGTCCTTTTCCTTTCCATTTAATTTCGAAAAAACAGTTTTTTTTTTCCCTCCTTACAACTCCTCTTTTCGTAAAGATGGCTTAAATGTTTAACATATTCATTTTGCTGGGATATCGGGATTGAACGAGATGCTTTTTTTTATATGTATGTTTTGAGGAAAATAAAAATAATAAATGTATTTTGTGAGTGTCCGTATAATTCTTTTCGTCATTTCAGGGCTCATTGGGCCGATCAGACATGACAGAACGTATCACTTTCTGCGAAATCTGATATTTTTCTTGGATTATCTCGCTGACTTTTTAAATCTTTCATTGGTTTGCTTTTTACTTTTGCGTATAAGTAGTACAGAGAAAGTATAGTAATTGTCAAAAAAATTCGAATACGAGATTTCGATGAGTCTCCATGTTTTAGACATCCTTGAGCTCGAAAAAGACATTTTTGGAAAATGTCCGCCTGTATGTATGCCTGTGACACTCTGATCTAGACCCGTGAAATCTGGTATACAGTCATAATACTAAATTTGATAGATTTCTATTAAATTTTGAGCAAAATCCGTCCAGAGGAATTCCGTCTATGCGGATGCTCGGAAACGGGTTACTGCAATAACTATAAAAGGTAGGTAAAATTCAGTACATCGATTTAACATTTCAAGTATCGTAGGCTCCTCTACAAGTTTGAGCAAAATTCAATAAAGGGTTGAACGTCTCTCTGGGCTTTCAGAGACATGTAAATGTGATGCAATGATTTCAATACATCAAATTTTGGCTGTGTGTCAGTCTATTGTGGTTTCAATCGATTGGGAGAAAAACGTCTAAAACACAAATTCGGTTTCCAGGAATGAATCGCCAAATAACTCGCCAAGGATGATAGATTAAGTAAAAATGCTATATTCCAGCCAAAGCTTCATATTTATTTACTATTGTACGCCAATGCCATGGAACGCGTTCTCTAGGATAACACCTTCATTAGAAAATATGCGAGACAGTTTGAGAGGATATGACTTCCGCTGGTTCTGTTATTTGATTTAATGACGACTTTTCGAGAAAGAATTTTCTTACTAATTCAACTAGAAATTATTTGAATATCAATATATGAATAAATTTATGGTTTTGTAGGTAACATGCCATTTTTGTATCGAATTACAGCGTCTTTAAGTAGTTTGATTTTTCTCATTAAATTTTAAAAAGGAATAATTCATCCTCGTATCACGCACAGACTTGACGATTAAGAAAGGTAATTAATTATATTACCAATTTTTAAAGCGTGAAGCAAATGGACTTATTTAGTTTAAATAGTTATCTAAATTATAACAAAATTTCGTTTAAAATGCCAACTTATTACTGGTCAATTTCTTGCAATCGAATAATTTTTTAAAAAATTCTAAATTTCTTTTATACACTTTTTATTGAACTTGATTTGTTTCATATGTGTAAAAATGAAGATCAGTAAAGGATTTTTAATGAGCGTCATATTAAGTCAAAATTCTGAATATTTTATATATTTTCGTCTTCTCGATGATATACAATATTTTTATATTTTTATAAATTAATCATCAGCCAATCCAGACATTTAATTAAATTTTGATGCATTACCAAAGTTGTAAATTAGTAGTGAATTTCGAAAATAAACTGCTACAAAACTAAATTATAAATTTAAGATTAAATAGTTTTTATGTGCTCTTTTGTATTTCCTGTTTCCTATTTTCTGCAATTCACATATTTAAAGTATTTCAGAGAACAAAAGAGCCATTCCCCAACCCCAATCGCTGATCTAATTTTACCAACTTTTAATTAATAAAAAGCTGATACTTCCACATGTACTATCAATGGTCAGCATCACTTATTATATATTTTTCAGATAAATCTCAAAAATATTATTTCGCTGTACATTCTCTATCATTCTCTATAAGCAAAAAATTTATAGCTGAATTCCCTAGCCACAACTATTGTGCTGATTTCGCCAGTTTTCATTTCATATGAAAATGTGCGACATTTTTTGAAGTACAGCGTGAAAGGACACCCCTTCTCCAACCCTCCTTCCATTTTCCAGAGATATTGCAATATAAATCTTTAATAAAATCTCCAGTCTTATGAATTAGGCCGATTTCACCATTTTGCAAGAATAGGTAATCAATCAAAATGCTCTAATAAATTTATTGTGCAAGCGAGATTTTTTAAAAAATACTTTTATTTGATCTCATAAGATATAGTTGGATGATTAAATTAATACTATTCGTATAATTGCCTAATAACTAGTTGGAAAGATGGTTTATAGTTTATGTGATGATTTTTGATTCACCAAGTGCACAGATGGTTTAAAAATATAATTCCTTTTCGTCTTAAAATCCAATCTCTGCTTTTCTTAAGGAACATTACTCTTAAAATTACGTTGTGAATATTGCCTTACGAGAGAGATCTCGAAGCTTATAAGCTCATTTATCTGCCAAGATGTTGATCAAAACGGAAGATCACATTATCATCTCACGGAGAATCTCAAAATCTCAATCATTTCTCATCCTTGACTAATACTCTGGAATTTCAACTAAAACGACGAACTTTTCACCAACAATTCATACTATCTTCGGCTTGTACCATCCGAATTAACCACGCCCCCCGACTTCCAAAGCCGGAACAACAATCCAACGCTTCATATTTCACCCGGCACCGGCCTCCCTTAATGATGATCCTGCGTTGCTATGTTCTTAACTTTGTAGATAAACCGAATCCGACCAGATAGATCGGCAAGGCAGCACTTACAAAAATTGGCGCCCAAAAAGCAAAGTAAGGAAAGAAAAAAAGTCATCTATTGGCGATGTGAGGGAGGAGTTATTAGGATCGTATAGATCCGCCCCTGTTTAGATATCGCAGGGTAAGTGTTTGCGCGATTTTTAGCATTAGCGAGATTACTCTTTGATGCAGCGCCGTAGTTACGGTTCTTTGCTCGGATTGATCTGATCAGAGGAAGTAGAAAAATTGTGGCCGCTGCCGCAAAAGTTTGCATTACTGTTGTAGCAATTCTTGCTCTTTTGTATGCATTATCCTCTTTTTATTATCAGGGAACAAAGATGATAATGGGAGCAGGGAAAGTATGATTGCGCCAGCAGAAATCACTGACAGACAGAATGTAGACAGTTCTATTTTTAGATTATATAACAAATGTGAACAGAGATGTATTCACACAAAAAAATCCATATTTTGAAAAATTTATATGTTTATGAAAAAATAATTCGCATGTATCTAGTGTTGTCGTTCTCTGATTCAGCGTAAAAACATAGATTGTAAAGTGTTACTGATATCAGAAAAAATTAGCCGAGTTTAGTTTAGTTTAGTTATATAAATATTTTAAAGCAACACTAGAGCTATTTTGGGACTGACCTCAAAATTTTGAATCGCAGTCAGATGACGAAAACAACACCTGAGACGGCACCCCCTCTCCACACCACACCACACCACACCAGTGGGCGAAAGTTTGGCCCTGACGGATTTAACGTGCTACAGACGGTTCTTCGGTGGAATCGGGTCTCGAACCTGAAACCCTACGGCTCACGTGCAGAGACCTTACCCCAGGCCACCGCGGCCCCGAAATTAAAATCGTATTTGCATGGAGTTCGTATCAAACAACGCACTTCTTTCATAGTAACTTTTGAATTAGTTTATGTAAATAAAAGAATATAATTTAACAAACCGACATTTAATACAATAATTGATTAATTATTAATTTTAAAAAACCAAGTAAAACAGTTTGCATTTGCATTTACAGGATATAGAGTTAGAGCTTTTAATTCTGAACTGAATCATAATCGGAATAAAATAAATCCCATTATAACGGCTGCCGAACAGTTTGGATCCATTAGCATAATTTCATATGAAAAAAAGTAATTTAACTATTTCCAGGAAATATCTGAAAGCAATGTATAAATTAATGTAGATACATACCGATTTCCCTCATTGCATAGACGATCCATAAAATATTAGAAACTTCTAAATTGCTAAAGCCATCATTTTGACGGGTTTTTGATATGAATAGAGATAAGTCATACTGATTTTGGAAGTTAAAATGGCTGATTGGAAATTGAATAGGAATATGTAATTGTTCTTATATTTCATTAAAAGTCGTCATAAATTTCTAGAACAATATTTAAATTTTATCAAAACTTTTATGCTTGGTGTTTGAAAACCGTCAAAATGACGGTTTTGATGGTTTTAGTATTAAGTAGGTACATTCGAAAAGAACAGAAACAATAAAAAAAATTACAAAATAATTAAAATGAAAATACGTAGCTAACATCTTCGTTCTGATCCATTGTAAGAATATAAACTATGATGTGTTTGATTACATATGCGAGAAAATGTGAACCAAAATATTTATATAGCAAATTTTTAGAAGTTTTTAGAAGATAAATATTTGGAAGCAAATATGAAAACTACAAATACTCGTACAATAAAATCCACATAGTTTCAATCATTTACATTCGTGAAGAAAACAACCAATTGGACTTGCATAATTCTAGAATGAGAATATGTTTCCATTCTGATGCATTGTAAGGATTTAGTTATGTAATATCTGATGGTACAAGAAAAAGTGAATCGAAATAGCAGAAAATATATTTCATATAGGAAAAATTCGAAATAAGCAATAGAATGTACATAATCATTTGAATGAATCAGTACTCATTAAAATTATAGATTGTGGTGCCCTTTGGTTATATAGCATAGTCTCTCCCTCTCTGAGTGTATTGGTACTATAGGCCAGACCGTTTTACCTAAAGACAGCCAAACATGCTACATATATACTTGAAAAGTGAGTGGTATATGCAATACCCTGTCTTGGAAGGATATTTTGAAATTTCATATAATTGTAATCTCAGCTTTTATTCTTTCAATAAAACAAACATTTGTAGACGGTCTTGTTAAAACAATTTGGATATTCTAGAAATGCTTTCACGTGCATGCGATCGCAGATAATCACCCCCTTTTCAGTATTCCTGCGTTTCATAGAAATCCAAATCAATACAAATAACTGAACAAGTGTGAGGTTACTAAAATAACGCAGCTTTCATGCCCGTCACAATTTAATGCTTAAAAACATTTTGTTGCCGAAATACATGAAAATCAAGCAAAGCATAAGAGATTTAATTGAAATAAAACACAACTGACCCTCTGCCCATGCCAGTCATCAAAGGCGACTATTTATTAATAATGAGCAGCAATATTCACCAACAACCGATTGGTAAACGTGCTATATTGCTGCATTATTTTCGTCATCAACAATGTTTATTATTTTAATAGCAGAACCTAATTATATTGTAAAGAAATCAGTTGGTAAGAATTCCAAGAGCCTCGATAACGGATAACGACGCTTTATATAGAAAACGCGAAACACAGATGGCAAAAACACAACCGGGGCATACGCAAAAAACCAACGCTAGAAAAAATTCACTACATAAGCAGACAGAACACATTAATACAAGAAAGCTCACTTCTCTAAGAAGAGAGGGCCCTCTTCATTTAATCTCTCCAACCTCCGCAATTTATAAATGTTTTCCGACAGGACATCAAATTTTCTAAAAGGACTGCCGGATCTTGGCTTCTAATAAATATCAGCATAATTCTTATATTTTCTACAAACTTCATTTTTGTCGCCAAAGTTGCCAAGGCCAAGGATAATTGACCTGGCAACCATTCAACATGCATTTAAAAAAATCTCTCTTCTTTACTGTGAGATTAACTATGCAGGGAGGCAATATTACAAATTCATAACAAAATGCAAGAGGAGGTAACCGAGATTCGAGGCTTTTCAGATTTAAACAAAATATTTATGGATGTTTTATTATGCAAATACTTGTCAGCAAATTTTCAAATTCAATTTGAAAATTAACAAAATTGAATTATTTCCATGTTTATAAGTGATAGTGACGCTATCAATTATTTTCACTTACTGATCAAGTCTTCTATTAAATCAATAATTATTTACCTTGGATTAATTCCAAAATTAGTTATTACTAACAAGGTCTTACATGAAGTAGGAAATATGGTAGAGGAAATGCCAGGTGTCAGAAAGAAATCATAAATTTCAAATTTGTCTCTTTTTTTTTTCTCAGTTAAATTGTTTTCTCGAAATAAACCTACGTTTCTGTAAAAAAATGATTGTTTTTTTAAATTTTAGACTTTGTTTATTTGATCCTTGCTAAGAATGAGGTCGACAACTTTGATGAAGGGAGTCGTCGAATACGCATTTCGAACATGGTCAGTGCATTTGATCCAATGTCAAATGGTCAATATGTTTGATCCAATTTATTATAGACATAAAATTCCAGTAACAAACCAATGTAAAATTTCATCTATATAATTGGATGATCTAGTGCAGTGCATTAAGACGGACAGATAAACTTAATCTCGATGAACTTACTTACACCCAGTGGCGTAACGAAAGCAAATGGCATTTGGGGCATAATATGATTTCTCCATCTGTGTAATCATCATAGATAAATTGCGCCCAGTGCATGGCAATATTTTTTTTCGATTCTTATCACATTTAATTTTAAAATCTGTCGCAGTCGCATTAATGTTTTGTCTCACTAGTTATCTCTATGACCAACACCCAAGAAATCCTTTGTCCTACGATCATTTCGATCACATTTAGCAAGACAAATTCGATATAAATCTAGCATTTGAATATGAAGAAGGAGTTTTAAATATCATGTGTATACAGCTTGTTGTAAATTTGAGCTATCGTGTTCAACGGCCGATAATTCTTCTCTTAATTTCCACACCACACCAACGAGGATACGATATATCAACGGATTTAATGTGCTCTGTATTTCCATACATGAAAGATATTTAGTGAAATCCAATGTGGAATCGAGGGCGAAGATCGAAACAAGATTTAACTATAGCATTTTATTAAATTAAAATTCCTAAAACAAGGAAAACAAAAATTAATTATTTATAGCAAAAAATTATTTAATTATAAGGTCTCTGATCATTTTTTCTTCTCTCTAAATACTATTACCACAGGGGGGAAGGGCACCTTAGATATCAGAATGAAAAATTTCCGATATGGCGATTGATTCTTGCCGTCCGGGTGGGTCCAAAAATGGTGTGGGGCTGGCTACCCCTCTACCGATGACGGGACGTACCTCTTACGAGAGGAGTCATACCGCAGCCCCTTAGGATTCAACCACAGTTCCCGCCAATCCTGCTGCGGTATTCGGAACATTCAAATTTTTCGTATGCCTTCTGGCGGGATTGAGTAGCGACTTGTATTTACTCTTTTGGTTCCCCCCCCCCCCCCCAAAAAAAAAGATGCAAATATAATTTCATACCTTTTTTTACCAAATATTTGATAAATTTATATCAATTTTGTTACCACTTATCTTATTGACTTTAATATCAGTTTTCTTAAGGTGTTTAATTTCGTTGTACTCCCCTATCCTTCAAAAATTTACAAGAGTTATAAGATTGTATTTTGTGTGTGCTTTTATATCAGATAATTCGAGTTATAATCGTTCCTAGCAGCATCAAGCATATGCATTCTTTCAAATTATGTTTATATAATAAAAAATGTCATAACTTTTTACATCTTTGAAGAAATTTCATCGAAGATTAAAAATTTAAATTTTAAATTTGAATGACATGAATTCAGCAATCAAACAAACAACTGTTTAATTTCTTTGCACTCCTCCCTTCAAAAATTTACATGACTTACAAGATTGTATATTGTGTTATTATTTTGTTTTTGAAATCAGATCATTCGAGTTATAATCGTTCCTAACAGAATCAATTGTATTGTCATACAATTAAAAGAATTTGTTTAAAAACATCCTCAAATTTGGTTTCTAGCATTATTTTTAAACTACAAATCTCAAATTGAGAAAATATTTCTGAAATTCAAAACATTTTTAATCTACAATGGTTCACAAGATTATTCCTTCTGCGGAACAAGAAAAAAAATCTTCTAGAAGAATTCGTCGAAAATGAAACGTAGAGTGCCTAGCATTTTAACTACCAGCATTTTTCTCAGTTAACAGAATAAATACGCCAGTGAATTTTTCAAAGCACATGATAGAACACCATTCTACGAAAACACTTTTAAATTGTCTGCTCGAATTCCACGAAAATCGAATTTCTCGCAAATGAACGTGACTGCACTTATCTTAGTTTGAACACATAGTTCTCTTTCCGCCAACACTGGTAGAAGCCATCTATCCTGATAAATAATTCTTTTTCCTCCTTGTTTTTAACAGTTCTTTTTTTGAAATCACCTAACGATCTTTTATGTGCTTTAGAAAAAAGAAATAAAAATGTATTCTAGCGTCACCATTTGCAAGAGTTATCAGAACAAGAACAAAATTAATGTTCTTGATATAATATTTTTTTTACTTTGTTCTAATATCTTTGAAAGAGCAATTTGTTCTTGCATACACGATATGTTCCTGGATAGTTCTACTAGTACATGTTTCCAGTGAAATGTATGGGGAATTTCGTGCAAATAAGCATACTTTAATATTTTTTAATGATACTCAAGATTACTGAAATAACGAATCATTAGGTAAGAGATAAGAATAAAAATGTGCCGTCGGTGTATTTTTTTTTTCAAAAGAGAAAAACAACTTTGTATCATTCTTAGGAAATCCAAACACCATTTCGAGTCAAATTCTGACAGGTAAAATTGAGCAATTGCAGCCTAATAAGAAGACATATTTTCTTCTTCTCTTTTTTCATCTTTTTCTCTGTTGTTGTTCTTCTTCTTTTCCCGAAAAGATATAAGTGCTTAAAATTAAGTGCAATTGTTTTTTCGTATGTGACAGTTTCTAGAAAAAAATATTCCAGAAAAACAAATAAATATGTCATAAAAAAAGCAAAAGAAATAATAGCACTTAGTCTGCCTTTTTAAAAAGAAGCAACATTGTTTTATGAACAGAATTTCAGAAAACTCCAAATACAAGCGACAACACAAATACGAATGGCGATACAGTAATATATCTTTTGTTGCTGTTATCGTCAAAATGCATAGTTATTGGAAAAGAATAAAATTTTAAAAAAGAAAAAAATATTTGCGTTCATAATTTTTTGTCATTTAAAATTATTAATGCGTCTCTATAATGTGAAATGATGCAAATTTATATCAGTGATATTTTAGCCTTTAAATATGATAATCTCCTTATGATCTATAAATTATACGATGCGATACACATGATAGAAAAATCGTTCAAAAGGTTCTACAATCGAACTATTAGACCTAGAGTTAGCAAATTTTACACATTGCTATTTCTTGTAAATTAGATGTTCAAAATGTTTTTCTTTTTACATTTCATAGGAATTTTTTTTACTTAAAAATTAACTGAAAATAGTTTTTTTATAAACATATAATTGCTCAAAATTCATTTTAAGCAAATATATGCTTGATAATTTTATTCTATCGTTTATTCAATAATTTAATTTTAAAATAATTTTATTATTATTTTTTTTAATTTTTACTAATTTTAATTTTTATTATTATTTTTTTATGAATTTCATCTTATGAAAAATTATATTTCACAATAGAATTGTTTCGATGTTTTATCAGTTGCACACTCGTTGCAATGAGATTATATAATTTTTTTGTATAGGCTATTAATTTTATAATTGAGGGTAGATTTTGAATAAATTTGCTAGGAAAAATAACCCAAAAACATATACTACGATTATTTCTGTTTTACTGGTTAACAACTTTTTTGATTTCCTTCAATTAATATATTAAAATTTAACTGTAAATTAATAAAGTCATTTACTTGCCATAGTATTTACACGATAAATATAGCTTCCTTAATAAATAATTTTTTTAAAAGTCATTTCATGATTCTATTTAATTAATTGAAATTCGTAATTATTAATATGCTACATTTTTTGCATTTTCTACATTTGTTTAACAAGATTTATACTGATTTTATCAAAAAACTTTTTTAAGAAATCGTGTTGCACACATAACATTAAATGTGAGAAAGAATCTAGAGAAATTATCGTTTGCAAAATAAGCTTAATAATAAATTGTTGTAGAAAGAAAAATATAAACATAGAATATTATCATCAAAATAGGTTGTAACGCCGTTTATTTGCTAGAAATAAAAATATTCGATTATATCATATTAGCCGAAATACTCCCCCAATTTTCATAAATATTTCCATAAAACGGCACGTTTTATGCTAATGTCATAGTACAATAATTGAATCGAGTTTTTTTTTTCTATTTCTTTAGAATGATCGACTATTGGTTTAAAACATGATCTACAAATCTGATCTTAAATTATATCGCTGCCAAAAATACAAACCAAATTTTATTGTACATACATGTAGTTTCTTGAGCCTCTGATTAAACCTCTTAATCGACTTGCAGGCTGTGTCAGAGTTATCAGCAGAAATTAAAAATTGCGAAGGCGCTATATACAAAAATTATACATAATTCATAAATAACTCAAGTATGCAATGAATTCCTAATTAAGTCAGTGAGGTAGCAAAGTCCTAGAACAAAAGGTGTCATCTATTTAAGTGATAATAATAATAAAAAAAGCAAAACAATAAAGGGGTGAATTCATTGACACATACAAAAATCAGCATACAAACGGACAGCTGAATTGTTTGCGGATTAGATCCAAAATTTTACATATACTTATAATTATGGTGAGAAAATCATTAGCTAAACTTTATTCATCTAGTTCCTTATGGTTACCCTGTACATGAAAATATAACCGTTTCCCTCGTTAGATTTCAGTTCAATTTTGAGGGAAATTTACAGACTTTTGTGTAAGGATTTCATACCAAAATTTCTGCGTTTAGCTCGTTTCACTTTTGACTTATGTCCAGAAACAAACCAACAAACGTAATTTAAAAAACCCGATTGAAGTGAGGTTAAAATGAGGAGTTTTCAAAGTCGAAGTCTGTATACTTTCTCGTATACGTAGCATAAAACAAGTATCGTCATAATCAAGACTCGTACTGGATATTTTGACGAATCTGCACATTTCAGAGTCATCTCTCCGAGTTCGTAAAACACATTTTGGTAAAATATCCATCTGTCTGTCTCAAAAACTATCATCTAGACGGATGAAATTTGGTATGTGATCTTTACACTAAATGTATAGATTTCTGTTAAATTTTGAGCGAAATCCATTCGGAGAAAGTCTGTCCAGATGCTCAAATATATTAAAACGATAACTACAGAACGAAAAGAGCTAAATAAATAAGATTCGATACACAGATTTAACATTTATATTGTAGGCATATACCAACTTTTGAGCTAAATCCAACAAGGGCTTCAGTATCTATCAGTTTACTTTCAGAAGCATGTAAACATGATAACTCAAAAACGCACTAACTTAAATATATCACATGGAATCTTAATATGGAATCTTTCGACTGCAAGTATTGTTTAGGTCATTTTTGTTTCAATCGGTTGGGGAAAACCCAAATTCGACTTTTGGTTACTGTTAACCACATGCCAGGGATTCATCCCAAAAAAAATTCACCAAGGGCGCCACGATGCAATTAAAATATTACACCCTCGCCAAAGGTTAATATTTCGTCACTATTGAACGCCAGTGCCCTGGAAGGCGTTTTCTAAAGAGCATGTGAGAAATGTTCATTTTCGTTGGTTAATTATTACAGTATAATACCTTCTATTTCACAACATCTTACGGGAGAATGCATAAAGCAAACTCTCATTCATCTCTTTCATTCCCGCTTTATTGGTGTTAAATCTTAAGTTCCAAACAGTTCAGTTACATTTAGGGCATATAAGAACAAATTCTCAACCAATTACTACGGCAGTATCACTTTCAGTCATTATCTTTTGAAAAAGGCTGTTGTTTTTAATGATACATTTTGATACTGAGATACGGTTTCATTTTGAACAACATATTCCTAAAGCTACTGAAACAAATTTAATAGCATCCTTTTTTACTTCAGTTCAATCAAATTAATGGTCGGTTTTGAAGCTCTTTCTGGGCCTATTATCGGAAGGCCCTTATAATTTTGAAAGATGACGCGAAAGCCACTTGAGCCAGCATCTCTCATTCAGATTTCAGGAAGAATTTTTTTTTCCGGAAGGCCTTTGATTCTCAAAGTGTGATTTAACGACCACCAGGCCCTCATGCACAAAGAATCCTCCATCTTGGGCGACGCAATCTTGACGCCGAAACTTGGACGTCGATAGAAAATTACAGATACGTCATTTGTTACAGATACGTAACTATTACAATATATTATACATACTGAGGTGACAAAAGTCATGGGATAGTAATATGTAAATATACAGACAACAAAATATGTAAATGGGCAGTGCATTGGCAAGGCTCTCATTTCTATTCAAGTGTTTCTTATGGAAAAGTGTCTAGCGTAATGATGGCAGCACGATGGAATCTAACAGACTCTGAACTCGGAATGATAATTGGAACTAGACACATTGGACATTCCATTTCCATAATCGTTAGAGAATTCAACATTCAGTGATCCACAGTATCAAGATTGTGCATATAATACTTAATTTCCTCCTCTATGAACAACGCAGAATAATGCCTGACACCGTGGGGCCGCTAGCTTGCACTTAACTACTGCGACCAACGACGCGTGCGTAGAATTGTCATTGTTAATAGACAAGCAACATTGTGTGAAATAATCTCACGAATCAATGTGGGAGGTACGATGGACATGTTCGTTTGGACAGTACGGCGAAATTTGGTTTTAATGGATTATGGAGCACGAGATCGACTCGAGTGCCTTTCCTTACAGCAACATATCGCTTGCCCTCCTGGGTTCGTGACCATATCGGTTGGATCCCCGACGACTGGAAAAATATGGCTTGATCAGAGGAGAGACGATTTCAATTGGTAAGAGTTGATGGTAGGGTTCGAGTGTGGCGCAAACCCCAATGGACCCATGTTGTCAACCAGGCCCTATGGAAGTTGGTGGCTCAATAATGGTATGGGCTGGTTTTACATGGAATAGACTGGGTTCTCTGGTATATTTGAATGTTCAGTTGCTTGGAGATCACTTGCAGCCCTTCACGGACTTCACGTACTAAAAAAAAATGGTGGAATTTTTATGAATGGCAAGGCATAAGGTCATTGGGGCTCAACTGTTTACGATTAGTTTGAAGAATATTTTGGACGATTCCAGCGAATGATTTGGTCGACTAGATCGTCCAAGGTAGATTCCATTGAACAGTTATGAGACATAATCGAGATGTATGTTCTTGCAGAAAATACTGCACCAGCAACACTTTCGCAATTATGGATATCTATAGAAACAGCATTGCTCAATATTTTTGCAAGAGACTTCAAACGACTTGTTGAGTCCATGCCACGTCGAGTTGTTGCACTTCGCCGGGCAAACAGAGGTTCCACTTGTTATTAGGAGGTATCTCATGTCTTTTGTCATCTTAGTGTGTACATTATAAATATATATATATATATATATGTGACACACCCTAGTCACTTTTGGCGACCAACTGGTTCGCCTGATATATTGACTAAATATTTTGGATAAAACTTCATGTTCATGATTCCAACAAATTATCAGATATTAATTAAAACTGTGCTATTTCAATAATCTTGCATATGTTCTGTTAAGCAGATTTTTCCCTAGTTTTCAACAATGGAAGAAAATCTCTTTCATCAAATATTTGATGACACAGGGAAAATTTTCGGTTTCATACTGAACAAAGAAAATATTGTTCTGAAATATAGTTAAAAAATATGCTTTAAAGTCAATTAAATTTAAACTAAAGAGTTTTGAACAATTAAATTAGCATCACTGAAAAGATAATTTTCCGGATTTTCAGACGTTATAAGAATCATTTTTCTGAAATGATATTTTCGGAAGCTTTCATGAAAAAAACCTCAGAAATTAACCTTAATTAAATTTAATTAAAATTATAATTAAAATTTCAAAAAATCTGAGCTGTATAAACCTAAATTAAATGATTTTTTTTGAAAAACTTTTTGTTGATTGTGTTATATATTTTTATTTAATTCTGTTTAATCCTGTTTCCACCAAGGGAAAAAAATATATGAAATTTGATGCCATACAAAGCACAATGCGAAATATATGGAAAATAAATATTGTAAAATGTTTATTAGTAATTTTTTTTTCAATATACTTCATTTTTATGCTTGGATTTTACCAGAACACTATCCTGGATACGGACGTTTTTCTTCGAACTTTCCGATAATTATAATTAGTAGTTTCACCTAGAAACTTTTCATCGTAGCCTACTTAAAGATGCCAATTTTATTTGACATCGCAGATTTCATTTTTCTATTTAATCTATACTTATAATAAAGCTCAATGTCTGTGTGTGTTGGCGCTCTACAGGCCAGACCGTTTGACCTACAGCTACCAAATTTGGCACGAGTATACCTTGGAAGTCGGGAATGTACACCTGGGGGTTATTTTTTCGAATTTTTAATTAGAATTTTATTTATTTAAAAATTAAGAGAAATTTTGGGGTGTTTCTGCTATAACTTCCGAAAATATTACCGCACAAAAAGGATTTTTACATCAAGTTAAAGATCAAAAATTTATCTTTTAAATGATACCAATGTTTTAACTTTAAAATTAAATTTCTATTTAAAATGAATTTTTAAATAAATATTTTAACTATATTTTTCAACAATTTTTTTCGTACAAAATAAAAATAAAATTTAAGCTGCACGAGCACGTTTCGAAATTCATGGGGAAAAATAGCTTTTTTCTAAGTGTTGCCATCGCATGGATTAAAGCTCCAATTAAAAATAAATTAAATCTTTTTGGAAATGAAATCTGAATAAATATAATTTTCGGCACGTGTCTGTAGGAAATGAAACAAATATGAAATATTATTTTTTCTGAAAAATAAATTCAAGAAAAATTATTTTTTTATCTTTTACACTCTCTATATTATTAATCCAATAAATCAGTTATATTTTAAGGCAAGTATTGTTTAATATGAACAGGATATCCATTCAAATCAGGGCCACACAGCTGATTTGTAAACCTTTAGTAAGTCACTGATCTGCTAAAATGGTCTAAATGGAAAATGATTATATTTTATGTAATTTGATTTAATAAATGCTCTAATAAATAACGAATTTTTGATTTTACATTAAGCTTCTGCTGTGGAAATTACGAATAACAAAATGTTCTTTAAACACTAATATTTTAAATAAAAAGGGTTAATTTCCAATCAACTAAATCAATCACTTAAACTGACTGATTTATGAAAATTTGAATATCACTATTCAATAAAAAAAGGATAATTTTAGATTTTCCATCGATCATTTCAAAGAAAATACGCCAATCAGCGAGCAGGTTTCTCAAGATTAATTGGACTAAAATTATGAAAATGTTGAGTTTTTCTAAATTTTTAACATTCAAAACTTCATAAATAAGTCTTAGTTGATCGTGGAAAACAGAAACATTCATCCATTTATTTAAAATTTGGTGTGTCCAGAATATTTCTCAGAATATAATACCTTACGGCATTAAATTTAGGCTTCATAATTTTTGAAATATATTTATAGGCCGGAACAAAATATTATTATTGATTTCCTTTCAATCCGTTTGAAAGCAAAACTAAAAACTGAATTTTATGCTGAATCTGAGAAAGTTTTGTTGAATTATTGTTTGAGATATTACATAAATTATGAAGAATATTTTGTAGTTCACATAAGACTTAAATACCGAGCGATTCTGTTTGCAATACTCATATTCAGTAATAATAAAAATAAATAAATAACAATAAAGATGATAAATAAAATAAAACGCTTGGTTTTATTAAAAAATATCTTTATATCAATTGCAATGTCATCATTTCCACTTTAAATTAAAGTTGAAGTTTTTCCGGAAATGACAACAAATTGGCAAAATATATAGAGTAAATTGAAAGAAACGATCTAAACAACAGTATAAGTTTGGTATGACTATCAAAATTTGAAGATTAAAAATGTTTTGTTTGAGAATCCTTTAAGAGACCAGTTACTTAAAATATTTAATTGAAAATTGTAGTGAGCGGTAATACTGGCGAACCGGCTGGTCGCCAAAGGCGGCTAGTTAGAAATAAACTTGATTTTTAATTTGTAAGATTACCAGGCGTTTGCCAGGAATAAATACTTTCATGTCTAATATTTATAAAATAATAAATAAAAAAATGTTTTGCGTGAAATATATTGTGGTACTCAAATTCTTTTATCATCAGAATCGTTTATTAATGAAAATGAGAATATTAATTGAATGAGAATATTAATTAGCACTTTATGCATAAATACCGAAACTTAAGAAAGATTTGAATACGTATTTTAAAACTGAGTTAAATAAAAATAAATTTATTAATAAAAAAACCTGAATAAATACCAAATCAACAATTGTTCAGAACCAAAATTGTTAATCATCAGCTTTTAAACTTTTCTTTTAATATTGATTTCTTAAAATTACGTTAATGCGTTCCGGCAATTGTTCATCAAATGCATTCTTGTTCTTCAAGAATATAAAATATTGATACACATTTTATATAAAATTTATTTTGAAAATTTTATCAAAAGCAAAGAAACAAATACTGCAGAAATGAAATCTGTATCACAGAAAAGTAATTTTTTAAAAAATGGTGTACAAAAGGTTTTTTGTGTATTTTTAGTAGATATGGTGAAAAAACGTTAAAATCTCGCTTACTTTAAAACTCATTTGCATATATTCATTGTATTTCATATGTATATTAAATATTGAAAGATAATTGGAGTGAAAAGAGTACGGAAATGGAATTGATGTCATTGAAAAGATAAAGTGTTGAATTTTAGCATTTTATGTAAATATTTTTTTCTGAATTTAATTTTTCCGAAGTTATTGTAAATAAACAGAAGACTTTCGGTTAATTTTAACTTTATATTTAATTCTAAACTTTGAAAAGTTGATAATATAATGAGCCAAGTCTTGTTGATTTCGACCCACTTGTGCAATGTGTACGAGACATACAAATAAATTACTATGTACTAAATACCAAAGTACTTTTATTTGTATTGAGATTAAATTAATAATTTCTTAACATGAAAAGTGAAAATATCACTACTGTTAGCAAAGTTTAATTTTTGAAATAAATTCTCCAATACGGAAAAAAAAAAAAAAAAATATTCATCGTGTCTCTTTTTACTTGGAGGGTGTCCTAAGATCAGAGCTTCAGGACAGCCTGGTTGTAATTACGGCTGATTTTTCACAGTTACTATCTAAAACGTAAAGCTAATACAGAGATATTAGAGAGAGAGAGCGAGATTATATATATAAGTAATTCTTGGTTGAAGGATTTGAACAACCAACATGCAAAGTTACTTTTCATTGAAAATTTATATATTGGTTATACAGTTTTTAAAGAAAATTTTTTTAAGCATTTTTTATAGCAAGTTTTTTTATAGCATTTTCTAACTAACAATGCCTGGAATAAAAATAATAAAACCAAATTATTTTACTAATATTTTTTTTAATTTAGGATATTTATTTTTAATCTAACATTTAAACTAATGGGAAATTCTGTTTTAGTTATAAAAGAAGAACCCAATAAAGTCTTATTTTTTAAGAGGCTTATTTTTTAAGTTTAATTTTTTCTCATTCTTTCTTAAGAATTATTACTGTGAGATAATCAAATATAACCCATTCATACAGTCTTCAAAACTACCAATACCGTCTAAAATAAAAGATTACGAGCACTTTAATCCCCGAAAAAATGCAACGCAGAACTACCCAAACCGCGAAAGCCCGCGCGCAGACGAGATTTCGCGAGAGTGAGAGAGGGGGCGTAGGAGGAGAGGGAAGTCCCGACCAGTCGATATCCTGCAGGTCAACGACCCGACCACCCAACAGACGGCGATGTGAGTCTTGCCAATTCCATCTCACACAACTGCTACCCTTTCCTTCCTTCTCTTCGGGGTTCGCTGTCTGAGAATGCCTCTAAGAACAAGAACAGAATGACAAAGAAAGGAAAGAAAGAAGAAAAAAAAAGTAAGGAGGAAAAAAAGAAAAGGACCGAGTTCGCAGATGAAAAAGAAAGAGAGAAGGCAAAAAATGTGCTTTGTTTGCAGGCGTGGGGAAAATTCGGCATCCCAGCTCCCATTACTTAGGGCCGTGTATCGATTTCTATGAAAGTACTTCCGCGCTCGGCAGTGAAGCGAGCAACCAGTGAGACTGGATGTGGGAACCATTGGGTTAAGGGCAGCGTTTCTTGGAATTGTGGGTCGAGATTAGGGTGACCAGATGTCTCGGGATTAAACCGGGACTGTTCCGAATTTTAATTACTCGTCCGGTATGGGAAAAAATACTCTAGATTTGTTATGATATTTACATGCAAGAGTTCACAATAAAAAATATATTAACGCGATTTTTTATAACTTTCTTATATAGGAAGTTAAGAAGTAAAGAGTATTTTAATTATTTTTTAAAAAATGGGACTTAATATTGCAACAACTTTCAAAGTTCCGGATCTCCCTGAGTCTGAAGAACATATTTTTTGAAGCAATCTTTGAGAATGCTGTACTCAAAAATATTTTGAGATAGGCCAATGAAATTTAATATGTGGTCTTTACATCAATTACGATTTCTTTCAAATTTTAAACGAAATTCAAGCAGAAAAAAGTCTCTCTGTATAGGGTAAATGAACTCGATAACATCACAACGCAAACAGCATACATAAAATTTGGAATATAGGTTTGGCATCTGAGTGTGTAGACACGTGTCAAATTTTGAGCTTGATCCGTCAAAGTGTTGACTATCTGTAGGTCTCTACATTCACATGTATGTTGATTGCAATAACGCAATAATGAAAAAAAAAAATTTTTAAATAATATTTAGTTGATAGCTTTGGCACTATGTAATTGTAATTCAATATAAAATTTTTACTTCATTTTATCGTAAAAAACTAGTGGAAGTGATCTCACCAAAAATTTCTCTGTGCTCTCTAAAAAGGTGTTATACCAGAGAACATCTTGCATGGCATTGGCGTACAATAGTTACGAAATATTAACCTTTGGCATGAATTTACCATTTATATTTAATCTATCATGTCAATTTCCGCGAATTATTTGGCGATTAATCCCTGGCATGCAGTTAATAACCTTTGAGCTCTAAATTCGTTGTTCCTAAACGACGAAAACCGAAATTTGATTTTTAAAACTAACTAAACTTATAGTTACAAAATCTTATACCAAATTTAACATATTTAACTCATTGCGTCTTTCAGTTATCGCGATTATATATTTCTGGAAGCACAAACTGACAAATGCTCAACCTCACATTGGATTTGGTTTCAAATTTCGTGCGTGTATACATTACAGATGTTAAATCTGTGTACCGAATTTTATCTATCTAGATCTCTTTGTTTTGTTAATCTCGTTAAATTACATTCAAACAGCAGGGTTAAAAATCTACAAATTTGGCTGAAAGATCGCATTCCAAATTTCACCCTTCTAGATCAAAGCCTTTTTAAGTTATCATTGTCACAGACAGACAAACAGACGAGCATTTTCCAAAAATATGTTTTTCGAACACAGGGAGATCTAAAACGTGAAGATTCGTCAAAATCCCGAGTTCAAATTTTTCGATGATTACTATACTTTCTCTACTATACATACACGAGAATGTAAAAAAGGCATCCAAGATGTACCCTCATTTTTTCCCCACTATATTATAAGACACAAAATAATCGTGTGCAAGACTAAAAAAAAAAAAAATTAGTGCGAGGAATAAAAATCTGTCTATTTGCGAAGCTATCGGCCATGTCCAAGGTTCGTAATAATTTATACGGAAACGCGGATAATAATTTGTTTGAAGAATATCTGAAGAAATTTTAAGGAATCACTTTGATGAAATTTCGGATAAAAGAAGTTTATAAGATTTGATGTGATTTTAAAATCTACAGCCTCCCGCAAAGGCAGCAACATTCTGAAATCTCCTCCCCCTCCCCTAGAACTCATTGTCCCAGAATCGAAAATGATTCAACATTTGAACGGAATGTACAGCTTTATTCCATTCCCATTTATTATCAATAAATAGATCATTTGGGAAAATCAAATAGTTTTTCAAATATCTATCTTAGGTAGACTTCTTTTTAAGATTCTACACTTTTTTAAAAGGAATGAAGAGGACCAACTTAGTAAGATTTACGCATAAAAATCAGCGAAGAAAGGTCCACTGAAAGCAACAGCAAAAGGTTTCTTTATTTTTCCTTCACCCTAAAAATTATTACCTACTTTATTGTCTATAGTTTTTCTTTCTGTCTTTAAATTTTTGTGTTTGATCAAAATTCTTCTTAAACAATGATTGCACACTAGGATTTTAGAGCGATCTAGATTGAAGTTCAAAAAGTATAGCGCCTATAGACGAGATCTCATTTAGAATTAGGTAAAACAGAAATTTTTTTACTCTTTTTTACTTTCTCGTATACGTAGTATAGAGAAAGTATAATAATCGTCAAAGAATTCGAAACTGGATTTTGACGATTCTCAACGTTTTAGACCTCCCAAGGTACAGAAAAACATTTTTGGAAAATGTCCGTCTATCTGTCTGTGACAAAGATAACAAAAGCTATTTCTGCTGGATGTTTGAACCAAATTCTTTCATTCTTTCATTCCAACATTCTTTACACCAAATTTCAGATTTATTCAAATTTTGAATAAAATCTGTTCAGAGGAAGTCAGTCCTTCGAATATAATTTAACACGATAACTACCGAACAAAGAGAGCTTTATAGATAAGATTCGGTGCACAGATTTAATATGTATAGTGTAAAAACTTGTCGAATTTTGAGCCAAATTTAACCACAGGTTGAATGTCTATTGGTGTGTACTTTCAAAAATAAGTAAACGCGACAATTCAAAAACGCATTTACTTAAATATATTAAATTGGTTCTGTTGAGTAACATATGTCTACAACACAAATTTGTTTTTTAGATTCCATTAACTGCATGCCAGGGTTTAATCTCTAAATTTTCGCTAAATATCACACAATAGATTCAGTAAAAATGTTAAAATTGTGTGCCATTTCCGTGTAAAGCATTCTCTGGCATGGTAAATTTATTATGCGAGACAGTTTCGGGAAGACCACTTCCACTGGTTTCACCTTCAAATTCAATGATGTTTAAGAAATGTCGACTCCATCAGGAGGAAATGAATACAGAATCGTTAGCTATATTCAGATTTTCTAAGCTTTAGTTCGACTTGGATTCTGTTTTGATTGTGGTAGAGGGGCTTAAAAATTAAAAAAAAAATCGAGTAAGAATTTTCGAATTTTTTTTTAAATAATTAATTATTTAAATACTTTTAGAAACATATAAAGAAGCTTGAATAATGCAACTTGAATAATGTTTTTCTTTTTATTGCTTTTATTTCATAGTATTTAATTTACATTGGTTATACTCTTATTTATCGTCGCAAAAATAGAGAAGAAAAAAATTCCTTCCAAATTAAATTAAAAAAATTCCTTCTAAATTAAATTTTAAAAAGATATTTTAAGTTATTAGTTTATTTTAATAAGAATTCTCCTTGTAAATAAAAAATTGAGTTTAAATCTAGAATATATTTTCAATCATTGAATCAAAATTCGATATTAATTTAAACTCTTGCCCTATCATGTTTTCACATTCGAACCTCCCAATATCAATGAGAAATAATTCAGACGTGATTTACACTACTGAATGTTAACTCACAGGAACATTGAACACATTTTGCTTACTTTTATCATATACGAAACAATATGGATTAGCACAAAAGGAATTGTCCCTTTTCGAATCTTCAAAGCTGTTAGGCAAATAAATAAATAATAATAAATAATAAAAATAAACAACAATTAATAAATTAACAATAAAAAGTAAATTAATAATTAATTAATAAACAATAAAAATAAATAAAATACATAAATAACAACATTTTTACTTTTATTTAAAAAATATCAAAATGATAATAATGCATTCCAAAGATTGCTTAAAAACTTTACGCTTTCACCCCCCCCCCTTTTCATTTTTTAAATTAGATATAAAACAATTTAAAGAAAGCATAAGTCAAAAATGTCATAATGAAACAGTGACATGACACATATCAAATGTGCCTGAATGATTTGTTATTTATTGCGTATCTTACAGATGAAAATAAAATCTACTTGCATGCAGGGACAGTCATTTGGGGGGTGGGGGTGCGGTGGATGCTGTGCACCGGGGCCTCGCGATTGAATTGCCCCAACATGATTAAAAACCAAAATAATGTTCTGAACGGTAATAGCGGGACTGAACGAAGAGAGGACGAAATTTAACTGGAAAAGATGGGTTTTGAAATATACGAAGTTTATAGATATATGACAGTTTAGCGGAAGTGTGCAACATATTATAAACATGAAGTGCAGTTATTTACCTCACCTACCAAATTAAATTGCATATATTACTTTCACAATTCATACTTTAAAATGTTTAATATCGTTAGATCTAATCATGTCCATGCCAAAGGAAGTATCTCTCTGGGTGTCAAAATTCGGTTTCAAAAAAGAAAAAAAGAGGAAAAGCTACATTTCAAAAAGTTATGTGTAGATAGATCCGTTTTCTTGTCAACGAAGTAATTTTGGCAATGAAATTGCATCGATTTCAGAAGTTGCAATTCAAACTTCAACTGGCAAAGAAAGTTCCACACAAACTACACAATCTTGCAATGAAAGTGTAGAAACTGTGAAACTCTTTGAAAAACCATATTTTTATACAAATATGATTGAATCAAAAAGTAATGACAATAATAAATATGATCAAGTACATATAAATGATTCAGGTTTTTATCAAACATTATGACTGATAAGTTAAAAATGTTTTTTGTTAAAAACAGACCTAACTATATAAAGGAGTTTCTGCTAAGAATATTGAAGATAGATCATTTTCCACCACTTATTACTTTTTTTTAAAGTGCCAATGGTGAAATGCAACTTCGTAGCTGACTAATTTATTCAAAAACGCAAGATTCGATATTTTGTTTTAGTTGTATATTATTTTCCAAAGGAAATAAAAAATCTATGAGCGTTCTATCCGACACATAATTCATTTATTGCTTGGAAAGAGTTACTGAAACGACTAAATTTATGTTCTACTATTGATAAAACAAATCAAGTTAATATAAATAAGGAAATAGAATGACTTAAATTGTTATTTCAAAGAATTGTACAGGTGATTCTATTTTTAGCATGTAATGATCTTCCACTTCGTGGAATAATAAGAACGCCTATAACGGAATTTTTATCGAATTGTTAAGTAAATACGACTCTGTTCTTATGGATCATATAAATAGGATAAAAAATTCCAAAAATAGGATTGTAAATGATTTAGCACATACAGCACAAGAACAAATTATTCCTGCGTTAGGAAATGAAGTTCTTAACAAAATTAAAGGCGATACAAAAGTAGCCACGTATTACAGTATCCAAATGGATTCTACTTCTGATATTTCTCATAGAAAACAAACTTCAGTCTTTATTAAGCATGTAAATTTTGAAGAGAAAAGATTAAGTATAGATGAGTCATTTATAGGGATTATTGATGTGACTGGAGAAGGATTGGCAAAAGCTCTATTGGAAATATTAATTAAGCTTGATTTAGATATTATGGATTGTAGTGGGCAGGTATACAGCAACAATAGCAACATGAAAGGGAAATATAAAGGAGTACAATCGACAATAATTGCTCTAAACTCTCATGCAATTTATGGGCCTAACCTATGACATTCGTTTAAGTTATTAATTTATGATGCAGCTTCCAGTAGTAATTTTTTTTTGGATATTGTAACGTGTATATTGCTTATATAAAGATGGGAAACGTTTATATAACGTTTATATTGCTTACATAAAGATGGGAAATTCTACAAAAGCATTTAAACATTATTCTTAAACCATTATGCGACACTCATTAGGAAGCCAAAATAGATAAGATTAAAGCAGTGTATATACAGTTCGAACAAACTTGTAATGCCTTAGAAGAATTTATTGATGCAAATAATAATATAGCGATATTCGAAGCTAAAAATCTATTGGATTCAAAACAAGAAATGACATTTATTTTATGTTTAATAGTACGGTTTACAATATTGTCCAAAATTGGCACTATCAATAAACTATTTCAAGTAAAAACAAACCATTGTTCTCGACTGTGCTTTTAATTTAGTTCAAGTTAAAACTGAAATCCAAAATTTCAGAACAAAATTTAGCTCAATTTTAGGCAAAGCAAAAGTGATCACACATAATTTGAATCCTTCAGAACATTTTTCTGAAAAACGAATTCGAAAAAAAGAACAATTATATTTCTATACAAGGGAAGATGAAATTATAAAAAAGCCGGTTGAGGAATTTAGATGTTATTTTTTTAACTTTGTAACTGATGCTGTTATTGCACAGATAGAAGATAAATTTAAAACTATTTCAAATGAGTCATTGGTATAAAAACTTTAGAAATACATGAATTTGAAAAATGCTCACAAAACTTTGAAACGGGTTATGATAACGATGTAGATGAAAACCTAATCAAATAATTGCTTTGCTACGGGATTTGAATTTGAATGAAAGGGACGTAAATAAGGCTCTACACATATTGCTATATATATTAATTAATAATTATAATGATTTATTTCCAAATGCATTAACTCTGTTAAAACTTTTCTTAACATTACCAGGTACTATAATAAATGCTGAGCGCTCTTTCGGCGAATTAAAATGAATAAAAAATTGCCTTCGATCAAGCAAGTGTGCATAACGCTTAAATGCACTTGTTATACTAAGCATCGAAAAAGAAATTGCAATTTTCCTAAAGTAATTAATGTATCACGCATTAAATAAATATACAGTTCGTACTTGTATATTTTTCAACTTTGAAAAAAATATAGGGCCCCCTATTGGTTTCTTGAAACCGGCCCAACCCTTTCAGGAACCTTCCTTTTCATAGAGTAGGCCGGCTGTGCTTGCATGGCATAGCATAGCACAAAACAGATTAAAGCATATTTTGTAATATATGCATCATATGACTGCGGGGTCAATTGAATTTCCTCCATTAATTATTTTTATTAGCTCGTTATTTACAAAAAATGTTATATATCCTTCGCAAACAGTTAAAAGTAAGAAATTTAATAGACCATTTTTCTTGGTAGTGTAGTGAAAAGCAGTATATTTTTATTTCAATTATTTTCTGCTTTTTAATCTTTTATTTATCATTCATTATAATAAATATTATGGAATTTATTTTTTTTAATTTAGTGCATCATTAGAATGAAAACAATATTTACTGAAATTGAAGATGGGTTAACACTCGGCTAGTTATAAGATGTCCAGTAAGACAACGCATGCGTAGAAAGGGACTGATTTATGTTTGCCACAATTTCATAAGATAGATTCAGGCATTGCATGCTTGGCGATAAATTGCCATTTTGGCGTCCCTGAATTTTTCTTTTTCACTGCGTAACGTATTAAAATGATGAATATTTACACACAAAAAAACATGGTAAAATAAAAAGAAAGGTCAACATATAAATTTGGAAAACTATAGAAAAAAATTGTAAATAAAATGAAACACACAACCTAGCATCAAAAAGAACAAAGAGCAAACAATATCGAAATTAATCTATAATAAGTGATCAATTTTTTTAATGCCAACCCCCCCCCCCCCTCCAAATTCTGAAAACGCATGCGCGGTAAGAAAAAACATACTATACTGCGGCATGCTATTGTTCTATCGGGACAAGTACCTACCATGGACCGAACAGCAGCCTTTTCAGCCTTTCTACGCATGTGCTGTCTATTGGTCCTCTTATAACTGGCCGAGTGTCAACCCAAATTGATCGATTAACTGATAAAATGAAAATATTAAAATTGATATTGCCATCAATAATATATAATTATGCAAAATTTCAAAACTTTAAAAAGTATATCAAAAAGTTAGTGATTAATCGATTACTAAAATCCATCTTTTTAAACAGAAAACAAGTCGAGTATAAAAAAAATTGCTATAACCTACATTCTGAAAATTAAAAAAAAAAGTATGCTTTTGTAAGGAATATATCATAAGGAAATTAAAACCTTGAGCTAAATTACTATTATTCTCTTGTTATTTTAATTTTCAAATGGGATGTATATTGCAAGCATTAATTTGAACAGGTCCATTACTTATAAAAGTATTATCTTTTTTCTGTAAACAATAATTAGGAAATGGAACTTCTTTTGCTTCTATAAAACTGAACTTGTAAACAGTATTCCATATAAAATATTAAGTACCGTGAATTGAATTTTTCATGATGTGAAATATAATTTTTCAAAATAGGAAAGCTCGTAATATTTTTTCTTCAGATAAAAATCCTCTTTCAAACCGTTGAGAAAATTTCCAGTTATTTTTGCCTTCGCGGTCTATTTTGCGAACAAAACGACTATTTTTAGCTCAAACTATTGATTCGCCGTGAGCTATTACTAGAGAATCATTTAAATTTTCTTTTTAACTATTTTATTCATCGCTTAATCTTTTATTGGAACATTTTGGGAAATACTCTTAAGATTTCGTGCGTGGGAGTACTCATCTTCACGTGTGTGTAGTTAGAAGTGTTCGATGATTTGTATTAGGGAGTACGCCAAAGATGGGGTTTAGTGCCAAATAAAAGATTTGGTGTTTAAAAAAAAAGAGATTATGTCTGAAATTAAAAATATGCAAATGTATACATTTTGCTTATTTATATATTTATTTGAATATCTATTTTGTAATATCTGGTCATTATAAAGGATGAAAGAAAACTTTCTGGTAAAACCAGTGGTAGTGGTCTTCCCTAAAGTTTCTCGCATATTCCCTAATAAATTTATCATGCCAGAGAACGCCTTACATGGTATTGACTTACAGTAGCTACAAAATATTAAATTTTGGCGTGAATTTAGCTAAATTACTGAATCTATCGTGCCATCCTTGGCGAGTTATTTGATGATTAATTCTTAGCATGAGCTAACAGTATTCAAAAATCGAATTTGTGTTTAAGAGATTTCTTTTTCAACCGATTGAAACAAAAATTTGATAGAAAATTGCACTTGTAGTCACAAAATCACATTCCAGATTTGATATATTTCAGTCATTGCGTTTTTTGAATTATTGCATTTACATGTTTCTAGAAGCACAAACCGACAGACAGTCAACCCGTATTTGAATTTGGCTCAAAATTTGAGAGGTGTCTACTCTATAGATTTTAAACGTGTGTATCGAATTCAATTCGATCTAGTTCTCTTAGCTTTGTAATTTCGTCTTAACTGATATTCCAGCAGCTGGATAGATCGATTTCCTCTGAATACATTTTACTCAACATTTGATAGAAACCTGAAAATTTGATATAATGACCTTATACCAAATTTCAACCGTCTAGCTCGAAGTGTTTTTGAGTTATCTTTGACACAGATAGACAGACAGACAGATGAGCATTTTCTAATAATGTGTTTTTCGAACTCAGGGAGGTCTAAAATGTGGAGATTCGTCAAAATCTCGAGCTCGAATGTTTTGACGATTGCAATACTTTCTCTATATTGTCTACGAGAGAGTAAAAATGTAAAAGCAGGTAAACGGGTAATAAATATTACGTGGAATATATATGTGCGAAAATAGCTCGTGAGGATTGCACAGAGATACGTTAATGAGCAAATAAATGAGGCAGATTAAAATCAAAAAGAAAAAACATTCTCACGGATTTACTATTTTATTTTAAGTGTTTCAAATTGCTACTGACTAGAGGAATTGGAAGCAGCGCTGAATTGACTTTCATTTTACAATTTATAATCTGATGATATGAACGAGTCTTCAACTTTAAATTCCTCCCGAGTTCCAAAAATTCCCTCATGAAATATGACTGTTTGTGATTTTTAGAAATGAAAAAAAAAAAAAAAAATGATCTAGATAGATGCATTTTGGTATGTCATTCTTACTTGAAAGTTGCAGATTTGAATCGGATGTTGGACAAATTCGGGGATTTAATCAGTACGTCACATGAACTCGACAGCTCAAAAATTTTTGCAAATGGTTTATACTAATAGATATTTAGCAATTTTTCAATGACCAGTAATTAAGTAAAGTTTCCAAATAAAACTAGAATTTAGAAAAGGACAGAAAGTTTTTTAAACCTTTAATATAGCAAATAAAATTTCATAATATGGAAACATTTTGCTTCCTTCCTGTATAAAGTGGCAAAAATATATCAAAATAGAAACTATTTTAAAACGTGTTTGGTGTTGAATCAAATCGTGGTCCAATATCGAATTTCTGTTAGTAATAAACTTTTAATTCGAATCGAAAACAATGTTTGAAATGAAGAAAGAAAGAAAAATGTGCAGAAATAAAATGCGTTGGTTTTTAACAGAGATAAAAGTCTATGGCAATGTTCTAGTCGCGCAGTAAGAACATTCTGATTGACGAATTCAGCGCTGTTCATTTTCTTCGTATAAATATATCTTGTAAATAAACCACTTCTTTATAATATGTGTTCTTTATAGCAGACTTCTTAATAGTATTCTCTTTTTATAGTATTTGTTGAGTGAAAATCAGTTAGGTACTCAGCGTATATTCATCAAACGAAAGTTTAACAAACAAAGACGATAACAATAAAAACTTCTAACAATAAAATGATGAAAAAATTTGAATTCGAAAAAATTATCAGCGTTTTTTAATTATTATTTTTATTTGATGAGTGATTTAAAAAATATATATGATTAAAAAATGAAACGAAATAAAAGAAATGAAAGGAACAAAACACCAAGAATTGAAGCGAATAAATAAAAAAAAATGTATCTTAGTAAAAAAAATTTTTTTTTAAAAACCTAAAGAAAATTAAAGCTTAAAATAAATTTTTCCGTATCTTTCCCATGAGCTACTTCTAATAAAAGAAAACGAACGTGTAGATAAATTTCTACCAAAGTAACGTAAAAGCGAGACTATAACCAAGTAATAGCAAATTTGAAAAACGAAGACAAATCAAAAGCATGAATCGGAGGCAAATATTTGGCTGTGCAGCGAAATTGGGCTTCGTACCACCCCAAAATTCAACGATAGGAGGGAGATATGACTCTTGCCAAACAATATTTCGTTGAGCTATTGAGTAGTGATTGAATTTTCAATGAGCAGTCACAGCTTATACGCATTTTATAAACTTACTTTTCAAATACGCTCAAGGAGTTCTATAACTCTACAACTCGAATGAACGCGGCAGTTGATCTAAATTATCATCGCATTTATTAAAGTAAATAAAATCGTTTTTCAGAATAGTAGACTGAAAAGGCAACAATCAAGCAACTCAACCCGCAACTAGATTAAACAACCATGTTCAAGAGCCAGGGAGTTAAATAATAACCGATCCGAGGACATTAACTTAACTGACTGTCCAATACGGATAGAGCAGTGTCTCCTCGAGCTATAAAGTTTTAATAAAGGTCAAGCGAGTAACTTATATTTTGCTAACGAAGATTTCTCCTGTTTGTTTCTTGTGTATTGTTACAATAATGGTGCGGTAAGTGTAGAGTGAGAAATACACTAAACTCGATAGTGAATAATGACGCTTTATTCTCAAGAAAAATGCGAAACACAGAACACAGCCAAAGCGTACACTAAGACATTACTTGCAGAAATCCACAACACTGGAATGCTCACTATGCGATCAGAATTCCAACGTATATTCACACCTGTGTGTAGGATTCCATTTATATAACCTACATGCCGTGCTAAGAGGTTTTCTGACCAAGGCTCCAAATAGAGATACTTTCACAATCTTGCAGTTTTAAGATTCTTCATATCGATTAACAAGTTGCCAAATGATCAAGGTTGTCGCAGAGGCAGGGAATCATTGACCGGACATTCATTTAGCATCCGTTGAAAATATATATACCTTTCTCCCTCAGTATGAGATTAGCCGTGCAGGGTAATAATATTATAGGTATATAACAATATTCTTTATTAAAATAAATATTGCAAATCTCTCAGTGCATAATATAAACCTAGTAAATAATATTATACTGATCAAGTTGTTTAATAAGCTAAATGATCTCCCACCCGAAACTGTTTTATTGGGATCCAGACACAGCGAGAACCATCATCTCTATCTAGTACTATTGATCCTCAGGTGCAGGTAAATATGACCAATGGTTCGCATTCATTTGCAAATTATTACCCCATTCTCCGTAAAGCGGTCACATTCATTACTCTCGCAATAATCCCACTGTCTAGTTAAAGACACGGGTGTGACGCATTCATTCGTTCGGGCTCACCTGGAGAGACAAAGCATAGATTCCTTCCGATCGTCTAAAAGGCTTTCAGGCAACCAGAAATTCATTTCGAGTCCTCGAAGTGATTGCACAGATTTCATCATAATAGGCGTTAAAACTGTATTATTTTTACCTTGAAATTGTGCGAGATGGTCTAATATCAAGGTTGAAATCGTGGTCTGAAAATTCATTCCTAAATTTGTTAAAGATAAACATTTACTACATATGAGAAAAAAGCCAAAAATAATTAAATGTTATGTTATTTCAACCAGAAAACAAACTACTAAAAATATAAAAAAATTTTTTATTGTCCCTCGGTTTTATTAATCTGATTTAGCAAGATATTTTTCAAGCCTTCTTCGGTAACATAACTGGTTGTTATAAAGCTGTGAATTTTATTATTCTAAACCAACCACCGAAAGGCAACATTAGATAACTGTTTTAAAAAAAAGGAAACAAGAGAAACAAATATGTTCTTATTCCATTAACAGAACTGACCGAGTTATGCAGCTTTAAATTTTTATTATTCTAACCAATCAACGCCCGCCTCGAGAAAATGCAGTGAATTGCTTGGTGAATATTATTCGGGATGAATGTTGCTTGATGGTCAAGTAGTAGGTCTAAAATGATGATATCCAGAGCTTCAAAATATGGTTTGATTTAGAAGAAGGCTATTTACTTTTTCTTGATTAAAATGACGATGAATAAGAATAGTTTACTCATTATGACTAACAACATAGGGAGAGAGCATAAAATTGTAGGTACAATAATAATGTTTCCGGTGTTATTGATTCAAATAACATAAAATATAAATCTTTACTTCCGGCACATTCCTATTATAAGAAGGTACTTTTATTTATCATATTTTTATAAATGTGCGAATTCTGATCGAAGATAAAGAATGATGAGTTGAAATTCCAGATTATTTATTTTACGTATAGCGAATGGGACACAACACAATACAATATATAAACACTAGATCATCTACTTTTCGCGCCTCATAGTTCTTTCTCTCTTTTTCTAATGATTTCCAATTTTTCTTATACATCTTCCTTGTCTGGCGACAAATTTCATCGCCAGACAAAAAAAGAGTTGCAAGAACATAGCGTCGCTTTACACTGTTATTAAAGTACATGCAAATATCTAAAGTTTTAAAGCACGACTATAACGTCTGACAATTTGAGGAAGTCACGCACATGTAGTTATCTAAACAATTTGACTAAAATTAAATATAACCAATTTCTCTGGCGAACTAGTTGGTTGCTGAATGGGACTATAACGTATTTAAGAAGATGGTTCTTGATATGACGCTAAAAATTTCAACACAATATCTAGTTAAAAATATTTCTGTTAGAAAATAAAATTTGGTTTGCATCATTTCAATATACATTTAAAATCCTCGAAAGGACCAACCTGATATCCTCCGATACCGAAACTGAGGCCTTAACGCAGGCCATCGAGCTCCCAAAACAACAATTTCGAACAAGTATTACAAACAAATAGTTATAGAAGATAAATAAATTATAATTCATCTAAAAATATGACAGACTTTTATCATTTATTGTGATAAAAGTCTTATTATAAACATTGTGAAAACTCTTAAATACTTATTTATTTTAATATCAGAGTGTAAATTATAAGGTGTCGGACACAAAATTATGCGATAAATAGCTTGGAACGGTGACTTTTTTCGGATGTTGCATATTTCTAACATGACTTTTAATATTTTATTTCCCAACCACTTTTATTCTGAAAATCCGATAGATGGCGCTAAGCGTAGTCTGATGGAGATTGCATGAGAAAATTTCAACCAGTAATCATGCTATCTGAAATCCACAGTTAACATACTTCGGATTTTTTTTATTGTGAAATTATGTGGAAAATGATGTGCATCAGACGCCTTGAATTAATTCGCAAAATTTAAAATGGCTTTTCACAACTGTTCTACGACCAATAACTTTTCAGACGATTTCAAATATATGATGTAAAACTGAGTTTTCTTCAACGTATCACGCCCAAGCAAAGGATGTGACATTGAGCTTTATTAATTTTTATAGTTCTCTTATTACAAATAAGTAAAGATATTTTTATACTTCTTAGTATGCTCCAAGTTATTAAGTTGGCCTGTATTCCACTTCATAAAATATTTTTATCTCATATTGAGAAATCAAAACAAGATTCAATTCCAAGAACATATTTTTCACTTTTAGAAGATAAACGCATTGAATTAAATAAATAAATATTTTTATTATCCAGTGATCAGTGTTTTCTCACTATTAATAGTTTAATGTAGTCATGGCAACTAATTTTGATGAATTTAATGAACTACAAAAAAAGTTATTTTAAATTCTACTTACACAACAGATATAAAAATTGTGATTGCTTAGCTATGCTTGCAAAGTGGTGAAGTTAACCCTCTCAAGGGCCATGGAAAATATGCTTTCCACCAAATGTATCAATACTCGGATGAAGATATAGATTGGGATAAGCTCTGGCGCCTTTTTCAATGACAGAAACTTAGATGCTTCAGTTCCTTATCTCGCACAAAATGCCGTGTTTGGATTTGCTGCTTAATTATTAATTAGCCAAATTAATTAATCAATAAAATTAAATTTATCTAATAAGTTAAATGAATCACTTTTCTTAAGCCGATCTCAATCTTAAGAATATTTTAATATACCATGACTAGAAAAAAAATGGCCCTTTAAAGGGTTAAGTGGCGAAATCGCTTCAATTCTTAAGGCGGAAACTCTTTCAAGTTTTATCTATTGTGTCTGTCAAAAATTTGGAGCAGTTGGGATAGGCGCCCATTGATCATGACCATAGGGGTCATGACATTTCATATGAAATAAGAACTGATGAAATCGGATCACTTGTTAAGGTTGTAGGAGTAGTTTTTTTTAGGTATAGTTTTATTTAATTTAACTATAATTTTCTTAATTATTTTAAATATATAATTACTATTTATAACTAATTGGCGTATCGCAAAATGAAGCGGATGAAGTATAATACAGCGTTAAAAGATTCTAAGCAATATTTTTTTATAAATAAAAAATTTTTGTTAAGTGAAATTACTTCGAGGTGTTAGCCTAGGATCCTTTTTATAAGAGATATATAATCGAAGAAAACCAAAAATATAAAAACAGGACAGTAAAATCATAAAAGCAAAAGACATTTTTTTGAATAATTTCATGAAATAATATCTTTCGAAAAATTTTTCATATTGATGTAATTTTGTGGAAACTGGAACAAATGCCAAAATAAAAAATATCTCAAATATAAATAAATGTTCATCGCAAAAGGTTAAACGCATTGGAATGTTTCCAACAAAAAGTTACATTAATTTTCCTTACCTGAAGGAAATTTGTTTTTATGCGTCAAACCCATGAAAAATGATGTTACTTATTTTACTCCAGTTTTATGGACAAGATAAAACATTTAAAAGAATTTACATACCCGTTTAGAAAATGTGAGACTGGTGTAAGAGTATCAAACATTGCATACTATTTCCATAATTCCGTTTTTTATGAATCCTAAACATACTAAGTTGAATAGACCTAATATTTTAAGCATTATTGTATCTATAAATGAGCGATGAGACCCAAGGACGCCGCACAAGGCAAACGATTGGATAAGATATGTAGTTACTTAATGGTTAGTAGATGATTCACTCTCAGACTTTTAATTAAACTCGTTTTTATAAATGAATCGGTATTTTTAATGGCTTTTCTTCGAATAATTTTAGAGCATATTGATGTTCAAAAATTACTTTTATACCTCCTTAAAATTTGAATAATTCCAATTTTATAATTGCACAGTTTTCTCTCTAATTTTAATAAATTTTTAATAATATTTGTAAGTATATTTTACAATAATGCTTTTCATTGTTTAAATTACTTCAGTTATGTAAGTTCATTAAGAAGATATTAAATGCATTTTTGATAAACATTACCATTGCCTTAATTACAACAGATGAATCTAGCCTAAAACATTTACATGCTACAATGCTTTGGATTAGAAGTTTGAATTGCCCTTCATTTTTTTCCATTTATGTTTTGAAATTTTAAATATGAAAATGATAATTAAAAAAAACATATCCACATATGAAAATTGAATATAAGAGAAAACTTTACATACCTATAACCACATTTTCTACTTTGTATCCTCATTGTATCCTATTGCCACATCCTGTGAGACAACCATCTAAATAAACAGGAGAGAGCATTCTGTTACATGCAAAGGAAACCAGAAATGACCAAAAAGTAATATTGTCAGACTAGTTCGTCTAATAAACAACGTGGCTACCCCTCAAGTTTCTACGCTTCTAGCAAGAAAGAATGTCGCAACTTTGATTGGTAATAGAATATTGTTATGAATCTGAAATGCTGTTTCCCAGCGCAGTTATTTCTATAGTATGAAGGACAGTTTTACAATTAGCTTTATTGGATGCTGATCGGATGCCGGATCAGTGGCGCCCGGTATCGGTGTTCATTTGGTGACTTAGCGAAAAATTTAGTGGCTTTGGTGGCAAAGCATATGATAGAATAATATTCAAGAATTTTGACAATAGTACCAATAGGAGGCGAATTATGCTTGATTGTTCTAGAACCTTCTCTGTCCTCTTCCGGAAGCTATAAAATGCCGGCTGTCCAAGCCGAAGTCAGTCATATGATTAGAGTTGGATCAATCCAGTAAGGGGCAAGTGATGAGTGGAGCTCAAGCGATGAGTGGGATTGAGCCATGAGACGAGTTTGGGAGACAAGTATTGAAGCAGCATCGAGTCTTGTGCTGAGTAGCCGTTGTATAAAAGTGAGTCGGCAGTTGGATACAGCTCAAGCGAAGAGACAGTGGAGAAGAATCGGCGCTTAGAGAGACTTTTGTGAATAATTATTTGGATTTCCTCCCCCTGTTTAGTTCCGCCGGGCCGCTTTGTGAGATGTCGTTATTTACTACCGATTTCTACTCGTGGGGGCTTCTGCTGTTTGTGCTAAGTGCACTGCTGTGTATTACTTGAATACGTCTCTCGGTTGTAATTTATCGCCTGTGTCTTCGTATTAATAAAGGATGTTATTTGTTATTGAGGATTGTAGCTGACTGTGTAACATCATATACCCACTACAAGCGAAACCGGCGACTTTACAGACTTAGTGGTGGAAATGCCGTAACAATATGTAACAATTTTTGTTATAAAAGGATATAATTCATTATGAAATTTGAATGAAAAAAACACAGTAAAGGCATAGAGCGTGACAAATGGAATATGGTTCCAAATACATTTTCATTAAGTGACATTTCGCTCTCTAATAGTTCCATCTAAATGAGAGACCATCAACAAACAACAATATTATATATATTACCGTGGTGATGTGAGTGATGCTCATTTTCAAACGTACTCCATATAAATTGAATTTCTGCAACAGCGATGCTAATTTGAGGATAAAATCATTGGAGAAGTCAATGGGCATTGTGTAAACACAAAAGGAATTTTGTTTTAGTTGTGAATTCATATAACAATAGAAAACAAGACAGGAAAAATCGAGAAATCTAGGATACCACTGAATGGATGCAAGTTTAGTTTCCATGATTCCATCCATGGTTTGAAAATTAAGTATTATTAAGAAAATTAAGTAAATTTGAGCCCTCTTTCTGCATATGCTTTCACTTACATCAGGTATTGTTCCACCCTCCTTAAATTATTACATTTTCCCATTCTATCCACCTTAAATTGTGACAGACTTTACTACAAAGATCTTTACAAGCAGTATTGCGAACACTTATGCTATAAAGAAAATGATTTATCTCAAGTATTATTTATTTAAAAATTATCTTTCTTGTATTAGAAAATTTTATTCTTTTAAAACAAAACGCCTGTAGATTCCTGGACACAAGACTCTTAGTGCAATGACTCATCCTGGCTCCTTTATACAAAAAGTCGTCTGCATTAATAGAAAGTTGCCAGTCACAGAATGAAAAAATTGTTTTATAATATGAATTAAGATTACTTCCTATTTTCTAGTATATACAGTATTAGGTAATCTCCTGTTAAACAGGAATGCACAATAATTGCTGTAAAGCTTATAGTAATATTAAGTCGAAAAAATAAGGAATTCAATGCAATGAACTCTTTTCGATTTATGACAATAAATCGAAAAATTAACCTTGTAATGAACCTTGAACCAGATGTGGCGTTAGCAGGAGGGCAAAGGGGGCAATTGCCCCCTGTCGACAAAAATTCTCACCACTTCAGGGCGGTTGTGGTGAACGGGGAATTAATGAATATGAGAATTTAAAAACCATCTTAAAGTTAATAATCTACAAACAATCAAAATATCAAAAAGAAAAAAGTTTAAGATGTTTGAATACATTTGCCAATATAACCAACAAGGGGTTAGGTAATAAGATGTCCATTTCACCGATAGTTTTTGAACGGCCAACTAAGAATTCAATATGATGGATGTCGATGACGTAAAGTTCGCAGAAAAGATCAGTATCTGAATTTTAAAAAAAAGCTAATTAATATTTAATTTTCTTTAATTAAACGTGAAATGAATGTTGAGTTATTTTCAAGACAAATCCGAGAAATGATGCTTGTTCCCTTGTCGGATTTGTTTTGCTCCGCCCCGTCGGCAAACTCCTGCCACCACCTCTGATCAGAATATCTTTTGAGTATCTGTTTACTCGATCATAATAATAGGTAATCCAGAGGTAAAGCAAGACTTAAAAATATGATAAAGGATGTCCCAAAATTAACGCAAGATTTGAATATGCCACCGTGCGTGCAGTAAAGTGTTGGCAACCCTATTTAAAAAAACCATTTGATAGCTGTTAGTCAAGAGTAAGTGAAAATGGGGCGTTACACGATAGAACAGCGTGTTTTCATTGCTGAACGATAGGTTTTAGATAATGAAATGTGGCGGCCACCGTTCGAAAATTTGAGAATTGTCCCCCAAGGTTGCTTGATTTAACACTATTGGGTTTTTTTAATGGAGTGATTCGAAATCAGACTGTATACCAACAATTCCACAAACATTAGTGCGTTGAAGGAGAAAATAAACGTTGCATCAACGAAATTCAGCAGCATTTATGCAAAATAGGCATGGGGAATTTCGATGAAAGATAAGCAACGCCGTGGAGGCCTTTTGCCCTATGTGTTTATTCCATACATAACCCTATTCTGTGTAATTCACAATTCAATAAAAATATGACAATTTAAAGTGGAAAAAACTTTTTTTTTTATTTAATTCAAATCTTGTGTTAACAATCAACATGTGTTAACATTCAAATCTTGTGTAAAATCTTGTGTGAATTTCCTCCATTTTTACCAACCTCAAATGGTTTTTTTAATAGGGTTGCTCACATTTTACTGATCGAATGGTGGGAAAATTCAAATGTTGCGTTAATTTTGGAATACTCTTTATTTACTTAATGCACGCAGTAAAATGGTTTCGTCTTGCATAAAAATACGTTTTTATAAGATAAGAAAAAAAGTGCTTATCTATGAAAACCACGATTCAATTTCTTGATACATCTATTTAGACTCTTGAGTATCTAAATCAATCCATTCAAAGACATTATGGAAAATAAATAATAATAAAAAAGCAGGATTTAAAGCTCCCGCGAAATTATTTATTCCAAACGGCGAATGAAATGCAGTAAAGGAATCGAAGCGATTTTCCTTTACAAATTTAATATTTAGGCTGAGTGACATTACTTCGGGAAATTGGCTAAGAAAAGTTTTATGGAAGAGAGTGTTTCGAAAAATAACAACGGGGAAGGGGGGAATGTAGAGCAAAATTCTATTTCGCAAATGTCGATGGTTGCAACAAGGAAAAAAAAAGAAAGATGAAATGATAATAATAATAATAATCCATCGATGTTTCTCCAAAAATGCACTCTCACAATAAAATAAAAATAAAAATATCTTTTTGAATAATTTAATAAAAAATATCTCTTCAAAGATTTTTCTCCCTGATATATTTTTAAAGAAGCTGGTCCCCGGTAACTGAAAAATAAGAGAACAAAATGTCGCGAATGTAAATAAGTAAACGTGGAGAGAGAGAGAGTTTATATTGGCGAAGTTCCAGAGAGGGTTTGCATTAATTTTTCTTACCTGAAAGATTTTTGTTCTTGTTCAAATATTGGGAAAATGTAAAATGCTATTTATCTTCATCGAGTTTTATAAACAGGATAAAAGACTGGTAAAGTAATTGGTGTAGGTTACAAAAAGAAAAAGTTGCCCGACAGGCATAAGGATGTTAAATATTTAAATCCTTTTTATTTATTGTGATCGCCGTCTTTTTCATAATTCAATTGCTCCGGTGAATTCAAAACACATGCTTTAAATTTAATATACACATTACTAAACTTGAGATGTTAATGTAAACTCCGAAAAATTACGATACCAAAATGCAATCTCTCTGAGTTAAAAACAATAATAAAACAAAATAAACATCAGAAAACCAGTATCGTGAAATTCAGTGACCGAAATAAAATTAGATCGATATCTGGACAATGGAGCAATTAGAATTTGTGATATTTGGATTCATTAAGAAACCTTAGTCTTGTCTAGTTTGTCTGAAAACTGACCAAAAAAAACCGATCAATTTCTTATAAATGCTCAACATATTACTAACAAGAGTTATTTGTTACATATTTAGAAATGTTGCTCAACTGAACCATATTTGGACATATGGATTCAGTGGATGGAGAAGTTAGAATTTATGGTATTTGGATTCATTACGAGAAACTGTACCTAAGTCTAGTTTACCTAAAAACTGACCAAACAATCGATCCATTTCTCAAAGATGCTCAAAATATAAGGAATAAAAGCTCTTAGATTAATCCAGGTAAAAAAAAATTTTAAAATTCAGGATAAACAGTATTTATTTTTCAACACGGTATCTTTTGAGGTTTATATACTTAATTTAATGATCACTTTTTATAACATACATGTTGTTCGATTTGTTTAAATTTTTACGATATATCCAACTTTTATTTCGGTTATTATCTCACCATTGGATGAAACTATTTTATTTTTATATTGGGAGGTGAGGTAATAACACTTTTGTTTGCAAGTACGGCAAAAAATTTGTAAGAGATCACTCCCCCTGGTTGGGAGCAAGGAATAATTCGGAAGAGGCGTCTGAGGAGAACATAAATTACACAGAATTATTTAAAAATATAAATAATGTAGTTTTATACTGACAACTGTAAAAATCTCAGTTAGTATGTTTTAAGAAAAAAAAAAAGAAAAAAAAGAATATTCAGCCAATAATTTTGTTGTTTCATTATTTCATGACATAAATAATTCAGCATATGCACATTAAGCCATCTGTTTTTTTTCCCCTATGTTTATTGTTTTTCCACTCTTGTTTAAAAGATTTAAAAAAATTAAACAACGGCCAACCCCCCACCCATCCCAGGAGACTGTGACCATAACATTACCAGTTGAAAGAAAAAGACTTTTGTTATTTAGAGGGTGGAATCCCCACTTATATCCCATTGTTTTTATGGCTCCTTCGTCGCAGGCTGATAGTAACGAATCTAATATCCATTCATTGTTACAAACAATTGAGCAGTTTCTTTGGAATCCATTGAAGATTTTCTGTTTGATACACAATGAGAAACTGGAACATTCGTCTTGCGGAATGTCGCGCCATATGTTAGATTAATACATTTATGTTAGTTCAAAATAATATGAAAACGAATATTAGTAAAAAAGACTGAAACCAAAGACAGAAACATTTGAAACGAAGATTATTGAAAATTCCTATGGGTATCACAGAGATACCCATAGCCATCACAATCTTGCGTATCCCTTTCTATTATCTACCATTTAATCCTATAATATATACCAACAATCATTCGTCAGATTTTTTTTATTTTGTCTTATAGAAAGTATACAAAGAAAAAGTATCGTAATCGTCAAAAAATGCGAACTTCATATTTTGTCGAATCTCCACATATCCGACTTTCCTGGATCCGATTTTTTTTTTTTTTTTTTGGAATTCTGTCTGTGTTTATTTAGTTTAGTTATATTAACGTCCCGTTGTAAAGTAACACAAGGGCTATTTTATTTAATTTTGAACTGCAATCAGATGACGAGGACGACACCTGAGCTGGCACCCTTTCCCCCTCTCAACACCACACCAGTAAGAGGGCGTTTGGCCCTGACGGATTTAACTTGTAACAGACCCTCTTACACTACGGTTCTTCGATGGAATCGGGTCCCGAACCTGTAACCTTACGGCTCACTAGCCGAGACACTACCACCAGACCATAGCGGTCCTCTGTCTGTCTATGAAAACGATAACATAAAAATACTTCTAGCTAGACGAATTAAATTTGGTACATAGACTTTACACCACATTTGCAGATTTCTATTAAATTTTGACGAACTCTGGAATCTATTTAGTGAACCTCGATCTGTTCGACTGTTCAGGCCAGCATAAATGAAGGTGATAGCTACGAAAGATATTGAGGTAAATTTTACATATAATATTAACATTTAAAATGAAAATTATTATAAATTTTTAAGACAAATTTTTCTAAAGGTTGATCGTAGGTCGATTGGCACTTACATATAAATGTAAAAACTCAAAACTTTTCAGACCTCAGAGGTCACCCCTCTCCATTGAGAGAATATTTGGTCCGATGGAATGACCCCTAACTCGTATATATTTTAGAGAGAGAGAGAGAGATTCTTCATGGAATCGAGTTCCAAACATAAAGCTTTCCGACCTCGAGCCCGAGACTTACCAGAATACCACCGTGGCCCTACAGATCTGTTAGAAAAACATGATTCAATTTTCTGGTACATACCTAGTTTGCCTCCACAAAAAGAATTTACATTTACAATTTACGTTTCGTTTTTTACTTTCTCGTATACGTAGTATAGAGAAAGTTTAGTAATCATCAAAAATTCGAATTCGAGATTTTGACGACTCACCACTTTTTAAACCTCCCTGAGTTCGGAAAATATCTATCTGTCTCTCTGCGACAAAGATAACTCAAAAACGCTTTGAAATAGACGGATTAAATTTGGTATACGATCTTACTACCAAATTTGTAAATTTCTGTCAAATTTTGACCAAAATCCATTCAGAGGAAGTCTGTCTGTCCGGTCATTCGAATATAAGTTAACACGATTACAACGAAACAAAGAGCTATATGGATAAAATTCTTTACATATATTTAACATCTATAATATAGACACAATTTAAATTTTGAGCCAAATAACATGAGGACTTGGCCATCTGTCGGTCTTTTTCAGAAACATATAAGAACCGCAATCTCAAAAACGCAATGAGTTAAATATCTCACATTTGGTATGGGATTTTGTGACTACAAGTATAGTCACGTCTAAATCTCAAATTGTACTTTCGAATTCTATTAACCTTATGCTAAGGATTAATCGCCAAAAAACTCGCCAATGATGACGCGATAGATTCATTAAAAAATCTGAATTCACATGAATGGTTAATATAGCATGCCAATGCCATGCTTCTCTGGGATAACACCTTTGTTAGTGAATATGCGAGTAAGTTTTGGAGAGACCACTATCGCTGGTTGCAAATGCTTCGTTCATTATCCAATTGTTTTTAAAAAAATTCAAAACACGTATATTGTCTAATTCCTTCTCTTCCAATGATATGCCTGACAAATGCATGGGATTTTTAATATTGAAATCTGCAATTAAGTAGAAACATAAAAGATTTTATTATTTGGAAACATTTCAGTAATTTAGTACCCTCAAAATTATTATAGGGACAGATATAACAGTAAATGTTCGAAATAGGACGCACCATCTAATTAGGAAGTGAAACAAATTCATAGATAGAAGAGAATATGCACTAAGTATCTATATAAATAATTCTCTTATAGGACTCCTAAAAGATACGCTATTTAATTGGAAGTTAGGCAACATCTACAAGTTTGATTACATGATTTCTCCTTCGAAAGGTAAACATCAGCGAGTTTTGGTTTAACCGATATTTAGATTTACTTTTAATACTTAAACAAGGATCTTAGACCCGTTGTAAAGTATTATCAAAACATGGAAGAAGAGGAATTCATTGAGAAAATGAATTAATTGAAGAAAATTTTAAAAGGCGTGTAGGAAAAAGGAATCGATTGTTTCAAGACGCTCAGCATGTTTTCATACATATGAATGATGAGAACGTTATTATTGAAGAGAAATGTCTTGGAAAAAATGACAGAAATATGTACTGACATTCATATAACCCTCATGAGATAACTCAGTATGCAATTTATATTTTGATCTGTGACTGCATTAATTTTTGAAATGTTTAGAATTGTTTTAGAGAATTCTAAAATACATCAATGCATTGGTTATATACATAACTAGAAGAATAATATTCGTTTGGAAATCATATTTAAATTTTTCTCTTATAGATTTGTGATTCTCTTTCATAGATCCCTTTGTTTGTTAATCTTAAAATCAAACAAAAACAGCCTCATTATTAGGGCAAAAATTTTTAAATATATTGTTACGAATTCGGGTTTCCTCGATTTGTCAGTCGATGAAGAAACAGCCCGACGACTTTATTAACAAGAAGGATACATATGCACAGACAACACAAGCAATACACAGCAGTACACTACAACAAACAGTAGCTCACAAGTCGTAATCGGTAGTAATAACAACCACAACACACAAAGCGGCCAGACAGAATTCAGCAGGAAGAGGGAATCTACATAGCTACATTCTACGGTCTCTCCAAACGTCTGCAATTCTTCACTGTATCCCCGCTTTAGCTACATCTACTACACAACTGGCAACTCTACACACGAGGCTGCTTCTATAATAAACACTAGAATTTGGCACACACCGCACTTCATCAAGCGCTTGAGCTCCACACAACGCTTGCGCTTCGCTGGACTGATAAATTATTCGCAGCTGACTCGCTATGCGACTCTAAACCCTCAGGCGACTCTCTCCACCACTATTTCGACTTAGACTGCCGGCCTTTTAAAATCTTCGAAGCAGGGCAGAAAAGGTTCTAAAACAATCAAGCATCATCACAATTCTTGAAGATTCCAGTATTATCAATTTTCTCGCCAAAGTCACCAAATTCGTTTCCAAGTTCTGGGATCATTGATTCGGCAATCGATCAGCATCCAACAGAGCGTATCGTAAAACGGTCCTTCCAGTGCTTGAACTAACGTGCTGAGAAGCAAAATTATAGATTTGTAACACTAGACTGATGACAGTAAAGACAACAAAAGGAAATCAATTTAGAATTTTTATTAATTCAAAAAAGTGTGTGTGGGGGTATAATTGTGTTAAGATGTCACACAACAAGTTTTTTGTTATATAAATATATATATATATATATATATATATATATATATATATAGGATTCTCCTCTACTCCCTTTTACATTCAGAATTTTATTTCTTAGTTTTATTTGCTTTCATTCATTAGTTTAATTTACCTAACAAGCAAAGCAAGAAGGATTTGCGTAGCAAATCTGAAAAGGTTGCCGTGCAATCCTCTTGAAATTACAATTACTTGGGAACTAAACCATTAGTTATATATATAAATATTTTATGAATATTTTAAAAATGTTATTCTATACAACGAAATATTGTCGCGTAGATACAAGTTAACGTAGATTAACCGTTTTTTTAGCTAAAGTCAAAGATAACACTAGCTAATCTCAACTCTAGACTTTATTCAAGGAACTAAATCTTACATCTGTTTGTATCCACAAGACGAAAATGACTCGAATCTTTCAAATTTAGAAAGATACAGAAATTATAAGAATATTCTGGAACAAACAAGAAATAACAGAAAGTATATCAAAATCAAAACAATTTTTTAGGCAACTTGCCTGTAGTCAGATACGAACTTTCGAACTGCCGCTATCAGTTCATGGCATTCTACCACTGAGTTATTCAGTCCCCGCGAAGTTAGAACAAGTTTCGTTACATTATCATTAATATCATCTTAAAAATGAACAGGCAGGAAATTTACAAAGTAAATTAGTTTCATTAAAAAATGTAATATATATATTTATTAATAAGCATTGCTACAAAAACCGTCCGATGGACGTAGTGCGTAAGAATTTCAACAAGCTCGATAACGAACAATGTTGCATTATTCCATCAAAAATAAATAAATAAATAAAGGACAAAACGTTTACAAAGACAATACTTGCAGAAATCAAACACGCATTAATAGACACACATTGATTATTATATAGCAGTTCTGCACAATAGGATAGGTGTAAAACAACTAGAGTTTAATATTCAAAAAACAGAATTTACTAGACTCAACTCACTTTAACTCCCTTGCGTTTATTCAGCCTTCATCAGAGGTATATGCGAATCTCGCCTCCTCACAGAAATATCGCCATAGTTCTTATATTGTCTAGAATATCTAGTTCTTATATTTTCATCGCCAAGGTTAAGGATATTGACAAACCATCCGTTCACTCAATAACCATAAAGAATTTCTGTGAAACTATCTTCTTTACTACGAGGCCAACTATGCGAGAAATAAGTTTTACAAAACCTTCCCAATATACCGAACTGCAGACTAAAAGCGGAAGAATACCTTTGTATCAAATATAGACTAGAGGTAGAGTAAATTTTATATATTACTAAAACTGCATTACATTGAGTGTTGCCCTTTTAATATAAATAAGTGAAATATTAACATTTTGTTTAAATACTGATCACTGAAGTACGGACATATTGTTACGAATCTGCAACATCGTTTCCTTGCCATGTTAATCTTAAGGTAAAAAAGAGATTTTCAGAAATTCTGAAGGAATTCCAAACTAAACCTTTGACCTTAGTCAAAAATTTGGCGGCACTTTGGTGATAGAAATGAAGGTTCTGGTAAATACAGGAATTATGAGAATTTCTGCGAATAAAACGCTATTTTCCATTATTTAGTTTGTACGTTTCATGAACTGTAAGCTACATTGATGATTTTCTTACCAATACTCGACATCCTTCTTAAAATTGCACCTCTTTCAGTAACACTGCAACCCTATATTGCCTTTCTGAAATTGATATTGAAATAAGCTGTAGAATTTTTGAAGAATTTCACTCAAATTTTTATACTTTTCAACGCCACATACAATTTACAAAAATTGTGTTTTCAGCTATTATATTGTTAAAAATTAATGGATGGGAAAATCGCAATTATAAACTGATTCCTGCTCGAAGTGAATGAATATAGAGTTAGACATATTGGAATTGTTTCCATGAAACAGGCCCCTTTTTAGCATCAAACAACCAAATAGGCAAAACAAGCAAGTACCTGAAGTTTGAAGGATCATTTATTTATTTTGCTTATGAAATTATTTTTATTTATTTTGTATTATTATCCTGAATATTCAATTCGTTCATTTAACATAAAAGGATTGTGTACTCGAAATGGTTGAAATTAAAATCAAATATCATTAAAATTTCATAATATTATTTCTAGAATATTTGTCCATGTTTTCAAATGCGTTAGCAAATGAATGTTCTTCCATTTATCTTACAGTTGGCCGGCAAAAATTCCGATTCACAAATCAATAGTTATTTAACGAGGCCTAAAAAAATTGTAAGAAATAATTTCCCCTTCATTTTTTCTTCATATTCTTCATAATTAATTTACAAGTTACCAAAGATAAAGAGCAGTCTATCAAGTGATGTGATATAATAATCATAACACTGAAAATTATATTAATTTATACAAAACAAAATTAAAATATTATGATTGAAAGCAATTCAATTCCGAGCTATGCCATGCATATCAAATAGTGCAATTTTATAAAATTCTTGCGATGACGATTCGCGGAATGCCAATTTGTTTATTTTTCCGAACTAAATTATGCTTAAAGGACGTATTTATTTTTCTTGAATTTTGTGCTATCTTCCTTTACATAAAACCATAATTATTTTGCCACTATTTTCCATTAGGGAAAATAATGGTAAAGCAACGAAAATAGAATAAATAAACATTTAAAATAATTATGAAGGTGCTATAGATCATGGATGAACTACCGCTGAAGCGAATGCCATAATTTTTCATTTAGCTCAAGCAAAAGCCAGGTACCGCAGCTAGTTTCTCATATAAACTGAAAGGCAATTCTTTCAAGTTCATGCACCCTGTTGTCTAGACGGTTACGAGAAACAAAACACTAAAAACGATAAGCTTCGACTTTCCAGACAAATTTGTCTTTTCGTGCTAAATTATATACATGCTCTCTTAAAACACACTTATTTAGCGGCCTAACTGCAACTCCGAATTTTACAACTTTTAAATTATACGTAATGCGATTGAATGTATTTGCGATATCATTTTTGACACTTGTTGCAAAACATGGAACCTTAAGTACTTCATTTAAACGTATGATTTATTTTTTTAAAGTGAGAATTCGAGTAATGGATTTTTTTTTCAATCCTGCTCCAGACTTATTTGATTTGACAATTTTTCTAAAAGAAAATAAGTATCGGACTGATATATTTCTAATTTTAATATTTTAGAAATCTAGACAACTTCTTAAAATAAAATAAATTCGAAATACTTAAAGAGGAAAACTGCTTAGAAGTGAGAAGCTTCCAAAAAAATTGTGAGCATGATAAAACACGAAATTTTATTTTAGAACATTTTATATAAAATTACAGTATAAAATAGTGTAAATTATATATCATTAACTAATTATAGTATAACTAAAGAATAATATCTAATAGGAGTTTTAAAATAAGAAGATCGCATTTAAAAATAATGGCATTGATTTGGGCGATCTCAAAAAAGAAATTAGAAGCCCAATAATAAATGCTGATATGTGATTTGTAATTTTTAATACGAGTGGGAAAACGTACATTATTACTACATACCAGTTCAAAAGTTCTGGAACTTGTTTTATTATTAAAGAATGAAAGCATATAGAGCCTTTTTATTTGGCTATTCTTTCGATGGCTAAGCCCTTCTCAGCTATTTGTTCTTTCATCTTTCTTTACCAGAATACAAATCTCTTTTTGTCACCTCCTCCAGTCGCAGTTTTTCGCTTTTTCGAAACTTGAGAATTGCTACTCCTTAAATAGAATTCTTTATCCGGAAAAAGAAAGTCGCATGGGATGGGATTTGGAGAGGAGGAGAGTGTTTGGATTTTCATGGTGGAAGATCCATGCTTGGGCAGACTGTGCTCAGCATATTGTCACGGAAATGGTGTCACGGAATGCTAACATACGGGAAAATAAGTTCCATTCGTTGGATAATAGAAGAAACCCTTTATTCCACATGAAACTCGAGCAACAAAAAGGACCGGCATATGCATAAAAATCATGATTTGTAAAAATTCACAATACAAATGGGCACTTTCTTACTCGAAAAACAGTAAAGCGCTCCAAGTATACAACTAGAGCTCGTTCCGTGGACACAACTCCAGAAGAATAATTGCTGAAATAGCTCCCCCCCCCCCCGCCGTGTTTATATAGGTTATCCGACAGGGCATGATGCTTTCCATAAGAATTTCCAAATCACGGTTCCTAATATAGTCAAAATTTTCTCATTTGCTAGAACTTTAATTTTTATCACCAGATTCGCAAGTCTCTGAATTCCTAACCCTGTATATATTCAACCATATGATAGATCGAAAGGACCACAATGGTACAAAAAAAAGATACTTAACCCTTTGCACTCGGGAAAGTAATTCGCTGCATAATTATTCACCTAATACAAAAACTTGTTTATTGCTCTGAAAAATAAATATATATCATTGTTTTAAGTTGAATTCTCCCGTTTAAATATATTGCATCTTCTTACTACTCTACAGGTATTCTTAACAATCAAAATTAAATAAATCAATAAAACGTCAAAATGATGCACCGTCTTGAATGATGAGTGAGAGTGCAAAGGGTTAAAATTATAAAATTCTACTTAAATATTAAGCATTCATTGAACAACTATTAGTAACTTCCCAAAGAATTGGTTGAAATTTATTGCCGCAAAATTATTCTAGGAGCTAATAAGCCAAGCTTATAACGAAGAAATTAAAATTTTGTAAGAGAGAAATGAGCCGATTGGGAAACTGCCAGAATGTGATATTTCGAGAGTTATGGTTTGACAAAGAGCTCCCAATTAATCGGCATCCATTGTGATGCATTATTTAAGATATTGCCTTCCTCGTAACAAAAAGTATTGAATGCCTGTAGTGTAAAGCTATGTGCATGCGCTGTATTTATTTCAACGATATAAAAAATTTCGGACTATTTGGAAACATGATATTCTTCACCTTCTATTTGGGAAATGGGATAATTCACGTGTATATTTGGAAATATTTTTAATTTCAAATGCTGACCCATGTAATGAGGCAGGACATGGAACAGATAGGCAGGTATCATGAGAAACAGACGAACAGACGTTATCAGGAATAACTTCTGGACTGTCGAGTAGGTAAAGAAAGTAACTGCTGTGCGTCAGCATTGCACTTATGACCCACCATTTAAATTTCAAAATATTAGCCTTGCGATTTCTTTAGGTTGCCAGACTAATTCTCAGATCAAAGTGATTCAATATATTTTTTTTCCAGTTTAATTTTCTCATACACAAAGGTGTGCAATGAGAAAATATTTGTAATAGTCAAAATATTCGAATAGGAGATTTTGTTGAACATCCATATTTCTGAACTCCCTGAATTCGAAAACTTTTTTTTTATTATGCTTATCGTCTGCGAAAACGATAAATGAAAGACGTTTTGGGCTAGACAGAGGATATTTTTAAGGGCTCTTTACCACAGAATTTATAGTTTTTCCCCTCGCATTTAGAACGAAATTCATTCACATTCAAAGTTTGTTTATAACATAAAGAGTTCAAAATATAAAAGTTCATACAGTTTTAGCGTCGTAAATATTGATTTGTATCAAATTTCAAAACAAATTCATCAAAGGATTGATGGGTTGTCTGTCTGTATATTTTCATTTAAAAGTGTGACTATTTATATGATAAAATGAATATGTTACTTTGTTATTATTATATTCTGTGTCAAATTTTGGTCTGCAGAAATAAAAACATCCAAAATGCGTACTTTGTTTTTTGTTTTTTTCTGTATTACAATTTACTAAACGCTCATGTGCAGTCCTTAATGTAGTCGACAGTTTTTGTGAGAAAGAAAGGGGGAGATATCATTATCAGACACTGTTCGATTAAGAATCCCTAAAGAAATACTAACGGACGATTTAACTCCGCAAAGAGATGATACGTAGCAAAATATACACGTTCTTGGAACTCTTTGTGGGTCTAACGTTCCGTTAAACACATTGTCTTTCAACAACTCACAACCTCTTTTGGCGAAATAAACTCCTCCTGACGCATGCGCAAAAAAGCGGAGCGTTTCCCTATCCGAGAATTAATAATGTGGAAGAAAGTTTCATAATGTCCCCTCCAGCAGATTTCTTTCCGGCAGTTGATGAATTGATTTGAGAGTCAATAATATCGGGGGAAGTTTTGTTAGAATACTTACATTGTATTTAGAAAATTTTATAAATTTTTTACCATTCTGACAATATGTCTTAAAATTTTAATTTTCTTAATGCTCGAGACATTGAAATCACAACCTTGAAGAAGAACTGCGATTAAACACTTTATTTCTGTATGACCTAACACTTTTGTTACTTAAAAATTGCTTATATAGAGATTAAATAACATCAATAAAAAAGAAAGAACATTAAATCAAGAGCGAGTCAGTGCAATTAAAAATTTGTTGCAACCGACGCTATTTTATTTTAATTTGTATAACAATAATGTTCGTGTTTCTGGGTTCCTCAATCTGGATTCTGTCCTAATGAATGAAGAAGTAAATTTTCCCCCGCGAACCTGCCAAGGATCAGCAAAGAAAATATTTGAACTCCTCAGGGTCATTTTGATAGTTTGTATTTTAAATTAAAGAAAATGTTTGAATTATCACTATAAAATACTTGAAAAAATAAGCAAAATTAAAAGATCGGAATCAAGAATTTTAGTTTCAATGCTTAAAATTTTCTGAAAAAAAAATGTATAATTTAAAAAAATTCTCAAAGTTTAATAATTTACGTTAGAGGTGCAAAATACATTTCTTTAAAATGTCAATCGTATGCCCTCTTTGATTTTGCGCAGATTTCCTTTTTCTAGAAATATTAGAAACAAAAATTCGAGCAAATAAATACAAAAAAAAATTATCCAAAAAAGCCCAAAACGCGAAGTAAAAATTTTCTATACTATATTTTCAAACTGTGGCTTCGAAGGCGGTTGAGTCACCATGGCAACTATCTGTGTACCAAATTTCATAGCTATAATCGTCATAGATTTGTCTGTACATTGTAAATGCACATGCGAGCGCGCATATACGTTTTCTTTTATAAATATAAATTAATAAATATTATATTCAGATAATTCGTCTTGCATGAAACTTTTTTTCTTCCATTTATTTATTTATTTTTAATAAGAGAATATTTAACTAATCTTGAAAAGTTAAAAATACTCATAAAGTAAGACTTAATTTATAATGAATTTTAAATCTAATTAACCATGTCTTGAACAAATGGTTATTTTATAAACAAATAAAATGAGCCGAAGTGGTTTTCCCAGAAATATTAGCGCAAACTCTCATAAAGCGCCCCCCCCCTACAAAAAAAATTGTGAATTCAAGGGCAAGGGCAAGAACTCAAGAGTCAGCATATGAGAATTATATACAGTGGTGGTCAAAATTGTGGACGCTTTTGAAAATCGTTATGTTTTTTAACTTTGTATACTTATAGAAAATGTTACATTTTACAAAATGCAAACTTTTGTTTTGCAATGCAAAAGTTTGCAATGAAATGCAAACTTTTGCATATCATTTGTATAATACAAATATTTGAAATACAAATAAAGTTATTCTTTCTTTAATCTGAATAACAAACACAGTGATAAAGTGGATTGTAATTTCTAATTTTCCTAACAAATCACTGTTCTTGCACTGGGAGCCAATCAAATGTTAATAACTGCTAGCAGAAGCTGAGATCATGTTTAAAGTTGGAACAAGTAATTATTGTATTTTTTCTATAGAAGGAAGACTGTTTTTTATATAATCAAATTGCAAGTTAGAAATTTTGTTAAACTTTTTAATATATAATTGGGAATTTTGTAAATATTTCTAATATTTAGTCAAGAACCAATAACATCAAATAAAAAATATATATATTGACACCTAGAAGGTGAACTAAGATTATTGCGTTACATGAATGGGGTCTTTCTTATGCTGAAATTGCAAGACAAGTGGATGGTTCAGTGACTACATCTGGAGTTCGAAAGTTTTGTTTATGTTATCAGGAGACAAATTCAATAAAAAACAAAGCAGAAATTGGCTGAAAAAGGTGCACCACATCTTCTGATGACAGAAGAATAAAAAGGCAATGTCTCCAAGATAGAAGAATGTCATCTGCAGTCATCAGAAATCAATTGAATGATGCTGGTATTTATGTCAGTTCAAGAACAATCAGGAGAGGATTATTAGATGTTGGACTAAGAGGTAGAATTCAACGAAAAACTCCTTATCCAATTTACAGCAGCGTATAAAAAGATTACAGTGGGCAAAGGAAACGCATTAATTATACAGATGATCAGTGGTCACAAGTTATACGGAGTGATGAAACAAAGATATTGTTATTCGGTAGTGATGGCGAAAGACATAGAATAGGCGAAGAGCTACATCCTGACTGCATTCAGGCAACTATGAAGAACTCAGTGTTATAATTTTCTCATTAATGCTCATTATGATTGCTTATCATTTGGACATTAAATGAAAGAAAATACATTGACACTATTCTAGAGCCAAAACTTACACCTTCCATCTGTGATCTCTTTCCCAATAAAGCATTTATTTTTCAGCAGACTTCAGCTCTTTGCCACAGCAAAAATATTGAAAGCATGATTTAGTACAGAAATATTTCATGACATGTACAAAGAACATTGTGTTATTATCATGTCCAGAAAACAGTCCTGACCTCAAAATTATTGACAATTTATGACACCGTATGACAGAACTCTTACACATATGATACGTTCATCAAACAAAAGAGAATTAATTGAGACTATAATTGTTTCCTAGTATCATGCAATAACGAAGGAAGAGCTTAAACTTCTCGGCACCTCAATGAAACATCAGTGTGAAGCTGTAATAAAAAATAAAAGCTACCCTACTAAGTACCGATAACTCACAGCAGTCATCAGCATCTAATGTATCTCGATAATTATTGCCGCTCGACTATTTTTGTATTGTAAATATTTGAATTTTGATTTTTGTAGTGAAATCAACATTAAATTCCCTTTAAAATGATATACAAGAGTTTGAAACGTTACATTTTATATAAGCGTAGCGTATGAAGTTAGAAAGCAAACATTTTCAAAAGTGTCCACAATTTTGGCAACCACTGTACTTCTCAATATACAATGGCACCTTACTTTTCCTTGATAAATCCGAATTTCAATATAAATAACACATTAACGAGAAGTGCAAACATGTTTTTTTATTTTTACACATAATAAATGGTTTAATTTAAAGTAAAAACAAAGAAGAATCAACAAAAAATTCCTAAATTGAAAAATTTTAGAAACATTTTAAACAAACATATGCAGATTTTTATCTCAAAAATTGAGAATACACCAATGAAATTTTTATAATATCTTGCATAGAAAGAAAGTGTTAATATTTAGTTGCATGCTTTTTGGCTTTTCTAAAGGCCTTTAAACGTCGTGGTACCAATTAGACCAATTTTTGGTGGTATTTGAAGATATTTTATCCCATTCTTCTTGCAATATTTATTTTAAATGGGTTTTGTTTCTAATTTTGTATTTTTGGACCTCTGTTTCTAGTGTGGCCCACAGATATTTAATGGCATAAGTGTCAGGGTATTGTGGTGGCGTCTCTAACTGCTGTTTGCAATGAATAAAACACTGCATTTTGACATTACTTACATTCTGTTTGGTGTTATTGTACTGCTGGAAAATGAAATTTCCATCTAAACCCAAATTTTTAGTACCTTACTTTAGACTGCTGTGAAATATAGCTAAGTAAACCATATGGTTCATAATACTATCTCTAAAAACTAAATTTCCTACCCTGGATGAAGCCATACAACCCCAAATCATAATGGAGACACCACCATATTTAACTATAGAACGTAACTTATTTGGATCCACAGTATTAGGCTTACTCCATATGGTGCAACGGCTGTCACTGTTAAAATGTTGATTTTATTTATTGCTAAATATAATTTTCTTCCAAAAGTTGTTGGTCTTCAGTTGATGAGTTTTCGCAAACTTCAAACGCTTTTTCTGAATTCGCAAGCTGATGAAAGGTTTCTCTCTAACAATTCGACTTTTATACCCAGCTTGTCTAATTACTTTCGCACGGTTTCAGCACTTGCACTTCTGACTATGATCTGAGAAATTTCTGTAGTAAGTTGGACGGACCATATGGTTGCAGTAATCTAAATGAAAGTGTTAAAAATTTGGGTTTAGATTAAAATTTCATTTTTCTACAGGACAACGACACTAAACACACTGCACATAACGTTAAAATGTGGTGTCCTTTTCATTATAAACAGCAGTTACACACATCATCACAGTACCCTGACACTAATGCCATTAAATATCTGTGGGCCACACTAGAAACAGTGGTCCAAAAACACAAAATTTGAAACAAAACCCATTTAGAATAAATATTGCAAGAAGAATGGGGTAAAATATCTTCAAATACCACCAAAAATTGGCCTAATCGGTACCACGACGTTTAAAGACCATTATAAAGACCAAAATACATGCAACTAAGTACTTACACTTTCTTTCGATGCGAGATATTACAACAATTTCACTGGTGTATTCTCAATTTGTTGAGATCAAAATCTGCATATTTTATTAAAAATGTTTCCAAAACTTTTCAATTTAGAAATTTTTTGTTTATTGTTCTTTGTTTTTACTTTAAATTAAACCATTTATTATGTGTAAAAATAAAAACATTTTTGCACTTTTCTTTAATGTGCTATTTATAATGCAAGTTGGATTTAACAAGTAAAAGTGAGGTGTACTCAATTGTTTGAGCCACTGTAGAAAAAAAAAAACATTATTTGTGTGTTAATTTTATGGCAATGGCGAGCAATAATTGTGAGGAAAAAAAAACTATTATTTCGAATGATCTTTTGGCGATTATTATTTAAAGTTTATTAAAAGTTCATTTAAAATTATAAATGTTAGTTTATTAAAACTTAAATTATTATTTGAGATTTTTTTTTTCTTTCTTTTCCTTAAACGTTTATGCACAAAAATTAAACAGAATTAGTATTCATCCTATTCTACCTTACTTTCTAATTATACTAAAAATTCTGTTTAATTTTTGTTTTCTGAAATCGTTCGATTCTTTTTTTTATCCGAAAATTGCCGCCATTTTCATGCAAACCAAACGATATCGCCATATTGGATTCCCAGGGTCTGAATCACTTCCTATCAAAGCAGTGCTTCAATGAAAACTCTCTCGCTAATTTACGATGCTTCAAGGGCCAAAGTTATAGATCCTGTTTTAAATACTTCGCCATTACCCGGCAGATTAGAGGGAAACTTTGAGGTTGCGACGAACAATAGAGAGAAATCGATTACTCATGGCAGTAATTAACGTCCCATTCATTGGCACTTCCGATGTGCTGAGGATTAGTCTTGGCCTTCATTGGCTCATATTTCAAAAGACCAACAACCCACACGTACCAGGACATATACCCACAGTCGGTTTGGGAAAAAGAATCAAAAGTATATGGGAGAAAATTTATCGGTGTTTTAGATCCATTCCTGCTTAGAAAGTTGTGGGAAATTTTTGCGAGTTATTTTTAAATATTCCGGAGAGTAGAGGATTGTGGTCTCGTTAATTTCAAATTTAATTAAAATTCTATGGTACGAGATATAATCAAAATGCATGAATTTTTAAAGATAACTTCGAATAATTCTATAACGTCGAAAATGAATCATTTTAATCTTAAGAAACTACCAAATAAAATTTCAATGCATTTTAATTATAAAAAGAGAATATCGAAAAGGAACCATTTTAATCTTAATAAATTACCAAATAAAATTCAATAAGTTAATGCAAGAATAATTTAATAAACAGAAGCATTCAAGACTGCTGAAATAGGAATAAACCATCTTTCAGAAATATGCAAAAATATTTTATTATTTTAAATATTTAAAAAATGAGTTCAGTTAGTTTGAATGAGTTCCTATCGATTTTCTAGTATAGTTCCACAATAAGTCGCATTTTTGGTCTAAATATGACGTCAGGTTCATTTTAGCCAATTGAGTTATAGCCCATTGATCTAAGAGGTGACACTAATTGTAAGAATTATTATATCAGTTTATTTTAATTTTGGAACAAAAACTTTTTATTATAATTATAAACACGCTGAAAGCAAAAATGTGATTATCGCCTGTAATCTGGACCAACGATGTTTCTGACACTTTAAAGAATGAAAAATCATTTACATCAATCTTATATCTTATTTAAGCTACATAAATTTAAATACTGGTATGTTGTTATAATGTTTGTATGTTTATTGTTAAAATATACTTGGAAAATATATGATCAGAAACATGAACTTGACTGGCCAAAGGAAACTTATTGAATACCATTTTTAAAAAGGCTTCGATTTGCAAAATTCTAAGACCTTTATCATAGAATAATTGACCTTTTCTTTTTCCTCACCTCATTTATTTTATTATTAGGCACATATTTCCGTAAAGTCACATGCGATAAAATTCTTGGTTGCAATTCTGATAGGGCGCCAAATTTATCTTGCATAAGGTTCCAAAATGTGTTAATGCGGTCTTGTAAGGCTTAGTCTGTATTTTGGAAACTTCCTGTTGACAAATTACATTCAAACCTTTATACAGATTGTCAATTTAGCATTAGATTACTTTATGAAATTAATTTTGTCAAATTATTGCGCGTCTCTTATCTAGATCATATGCACATGATAGGTAATGAATAAATACATCCAAATGTTAAGATTCTGAAATCAGGAGATAAAACTATAAGCCAAATTTTATCAATATAATTTGCTCTACTTTTGACTGGTCGTGTTCACATCCAGGCATACTCCCTTTCCAGAAACTTCATCAGAAACATGATAAAGATCTATAATTCAGATGATATAACAAAAGTAACTTGTGTCATTAACAGAACTTTTGAGTTATCGTTCACAAATAGATAGATTTAATTTTTTTTAAAAAAATTTTCAGAAGTGGCGATATCTAAATTATAGAAATTCACAATCTTACAATTCTCTTTTTCAATAATTATACAATTTCGCCTTGATAACTTCGTGATTAATAATTTTAAAAGATGTTAACTAACTTATAATCTTCGGTAAAAGATTATAAGTTAAATCTTTCATAATTCTTCGGTAAAACTCTAAAAGAAATAAGAAGAAAATGATAGTTACAATTTTTATTGCTTTTTGTTTTTTAACGTTTTGATTTTAATTCCCGAAGAATGAAATTGGCAATATGCCGAAAGCTACAAGCTATCACTGCAATTAAAATAGGCTAATCCTAAATTTAAAAATTTATCATTTTAAATTCAGAACGTTATATAGAATATCATAGATTGGTATTTAAATCTAATCTGTCAAATTTATCCAAATAATACACATTGCTTTTCCGATTTCCATCATTTTCTTGCTGAGCAATCAATGTGCGGCATCGTTTTCCAATTTGACGTGCATATGTACTTCCAATCCACAATATGTATCTACCAAGTAGTACTGACCAATATACTACTTATAACTCGATCGTGATGATTGAGTTAAAAATTTCATTTCCGTAATGAAATGACATTGTCGCCGGATTATCGAGAGCTCTTGTAGTCCCATTTTCCGATGGTATCTGGATACTAATACAAATTCTTAAATGTACTTGTTAATTTCTTGATAGAATAACTTCAGAGTTTGTCATAGTTTTTTCAGCATTCCATTTTAAAATTCATCCGTCTTGTTCCGAATTTCTTAATGTGTTGTTCATAGAACTCTCGATAAATTGTTTCCACCACCTGCGATGTTGAAAGCGATTCTCCGAAAGGAAATTCGGAGAAATCTCATAATTTAGTTTTCAAAATGGATCCAGAAAATTTGTCTTGATTGAATTAAATCTTTAGGAATACGAAAGCAGAGGTCAAGAAGATTTTCCTCGAAAAGAGGTTTTCTTATTAAAATTCGCAGTAAATCTTATTTACCGAATTATCTCATTAAGTATTCAATAGAACTTTTATGAATTAGCTACAGAATAATGGCATTCATTCGTTTTTCCCTAATCAAAGGAATTCGTCCTCTGTATTTTTAGCTCATTACTAAGCAGGCACATCAAGATGATTCAGGTTTAGTATAATTAAATTATAATAATGTCCCATTTTTAAGCAACCCAAGGGTTAAACTTCACAACTTTGAATGACAGTCAAATGACAAAGATGTTATCAGAACTAACATCCCCCCACAACTTTCGAAAATTTCGCACAGCACCAATTAGAGAACATTTGTCACATGATGTCAGATTAAACAGGCACCAGGCTCACAATACATCAGTGATTTAGTGGATTATGGCCTTGAGCCTGTAAACCTCCTGCACCAGAGCGAATACCGTACTATTAAGCTTCGGAGACCGAAATAATTCAAAATGACAATATTGTAAAGAAAATTTTAAAAATAAATACATTAAACACATGACTAAAAAAATTTATAATTATTTGCAATGGTGCTTTCAAAAAAGTTTGCTTTGATTTCTCGACATAAAACATAAGAAAGGAAAAAAAAAATAAAAGGCGTGTAAGTTGTAGCTGCACATACCCTCCAAAAAATCCGCATGCGCATATGCATTTTGCTTCATCCCGCTTTTTAGTTTTAATTACAAATGCCTCCAAACAGACAAAGTTATTTTTTTGCTACCTGTAAATTAGGAATGTATTGAGGATCCTATTTTTCAGTTACAATAGAAACAATTTATGAATGTTTATTTTAAAGAATTAAAAAAAGAACAATCCAGCACTCATTTTCCAAACTTCCATTCCAGACCAAAGGCAAGATATTTGACCCCCAAGAACAGAATAAACCTGCATCACACATGATGGATCTTTGAATGGAAATCTGCAAAAATCCCTCTGATTACGAAGCCGAGACTTTACCTCTACTCTTTTCAAGTGATTTGGTGGAACATTACTAGATTGGATTGAATCATTTCATAGATTAATTCTTAAATTGAGAAATAGGAGAAAAAAAGTGACAAAACATGAAGCATCTGATACACTTACAGAGTTCATTCTCTATTGTGACAGCAGATTTGAGGGAATGTTTTGAAAAAAATAATAGCGATTTTGAATCCTCGTCCCACCAGACAAGTAATTAATAGTGGCAAATTTATCCTCAATGATGAGTCAAAAATAGCCTAAAAAATAATGGTCTTGCGAGAACCAGAGAGTATCTAGAAATAAGAATCGAATATTGTTAAAGAATGCATAATATTGCTTCCCTGCGCAGTACGACTCATTATAAAGAACAAAGATCTACAGATATTTCTAATGAATGCTAGATAAATGAATCCCGGTCACATATGTCAGACCAAACTTGGCGACTATTTGTAAGTTCTCGAAAGTAAAGGAATTTCGGTGATATCTCTATTATGAGCCTGAATTCACAGTTCTTTTAGAAGCTTCTGTGTCCCGCCATAGAAACTATTAAAACTCAAGAGAGAGGAAGTTCAAGTCAGGGTAAGAAATTCTTTCTTTGGAATCAATCACGAAGTGAACTCTCCCGTTTTGGTCTGACATATGGTAGATCCAGATATCAGAATATAATTTTTAAAATGACATTGATTAAATTATTTGTTATAGATTTACCAGCTGTGTGTATTCAAGTAGTTGAAATTGCGCCTTCAAGTTCATCGAAATCTCAATTCAAAACTATATAGAGGTTATTTTGGGATGGAACAATATCCCAATTTCTGAACTTTCAGCTGCACCCATTTGATGTGACAACATCCAACATCCATCCTGCCTGATGACAACATCCAAAGTGGTAAACCCCGACCCATTCAAAACGGATGTACGGGTAGATTACAGACAGTAGCGCGAAAGCCGGCATAGAAGGAACAAATTAGATAGGTACAGCCGTGATTTCGGTACTTTTCTGTTAGCTGGGCGCAAATGTCGCCAATTGTGAACCAAACGCGAATTTGGCGTAAGAAAGTTGCAGAATAATACAAAATTTATATATAAGTGAAAAATTAAAAACTACGAAATCTACAATTCTAACAGAATTTTAAAAGGATGAAGTAAATGAAATAATAAAGTAAAATGTGTAATAACAAACTTAAAAGATAATAATAATAAAAATATAAGATAAACAAAAAAAATGTAAATATGAGATAGAGTATACAATAATAGTCAAGAATGAGATAAATAAAAAATAATTTAAAATACTATTCATAAGAAAAAGTAGCATAGGTACAATTAATATACGACATTTAGCAACATATAACACTGTTCAAAATCTCAATAAGTAAGTATTGTACGCTCTAAGTATTATTGTACAAAAGAAATTCCATTTTGTACAATGCTTTTGATCAAATTTCAGTCTTATGCCAGCCTACACAACGAGCTCCTGTGTTTAAGCGAATAAACTATACATATAAAGATAAATGTTGAAATAAAATAAATAAAAAAATGCATGTATATCATTTTTTAAAGCCTGCAAAAAGTTTTAGTTTTTTGTCCGATCATAATGAAAGTCGTCACACGCTCTTTTCAATATAAAACAAAGATCACTGTCAATTGTTTAAAAATTGTACAGCATTTGGAGTTTTTTAGCAATATCTGCAGAAAATGTTTCCCATAAAAATATTTCTTATGCTTCATTAAAACTCAAGCCATTATCTTTTAAAAGATATCAATTTCAATTCCATACATAGTTTTATAGCTCATTTTAATTTCTAATTCTGTTAAAATTTGTAATAATGCTTTGAACAAAATTCAAATATTCCATCAAACCAACCAATTACTTGCTTCCGTCAGTGTTAAAATAAAATATTTTTTCTTCAGACACTACCTCCGAAATAGGATTTTCATCTAAATAACAACTTTTAATTTCAACACGCAAATATAGCATTACATTAAATATAGAAATCTATATTAAAATGCTATATTTAACTAATACAGCATTTAGTTAATACTTTTCAATCTTATAATACAACAAAAAAAAGTTTGAATAAATGCAATCCATAATGACAATTTAACAGGCAGTAATAAAGCCGATATTCCTAACAAACTGATCGCCAAAGGCTGCTATTGAAATAAATAAAATGAAATCTACAAATATATATTTCAAATAATGGGGAAGCCTATAATTATACTAGATAAGAAATAATAACATTTTAACAATGGGGGAGGGGGTAATTTATACGAAGAATGGAGTCATTTCTAATCGAATAAGAACCTAGGTAATCCTGATAATTCTAACTATTAACATTTCTATTTTATATTGTTCTACCACCACTATTTCCACGGGCCACATTCCGCCAGATAACACGAAAATTTGTTTTATAACCGTTATTGATCTCGTCCTCTCCTATTCTTCTCCAACTCCGATTAGGAGGGGAAAAAATGCTGCAATCGTAATAGTGTAAACAATCATCCATCCGACGTATCTTACTCAGATACCAGAAGTCGCGAATGATTAATGCAGATGGTACGATATCCATGAGATAGAATAAAAGAAAAATAGAGACAGAGAATTGAGTTGTCATCAAAGAGATGCCGAAATCCGCTTTAAGTGAATTAACTCAGAATACAAAAGCGATAAACAATCTTCGATAACATCTTCCCGTCGACGGAAGTACGGCTTGGAGCGCAAAATCCCAGGTAAACACAGGTCGAGATGGGGGAGGGGGGGGGATGGAGAGCATCAGCATCCCACCGCTTACCCAACATGACATTCATTCTCTTCTCACCCCCCCTTCCATTTTTATTCTGTCTATCTCATCCATCCGCTACATTCGTCTCGAGTCTAGACAGACAGTTAAAGATGCGTCTGCCTAAATTCCTCCCCTTAGCTTTTAATTTGAGAGCAACTCCGAGATATGCCAAACGAGAAAATAAAATAAAATAAAGGTGTTGTATGAAGTGGTGTGAAGTGAAAAAAGGAATGATAAGGGGAAAAGGAGAAGCATAAGTTTCTGGTGTTTACGAAAACTCTTTTGTTTTCAAGAGGAACTCCAGATTCTCCCTAGAATCAATTATTCCAGGTTGTAATGGTACTTATAGACCGAGACGGGGAAAGGAGCTTTTAAACAAACCCTGGGTCTAGACTGGATTCAGACACCAGAGCGAGGAGGTTTTATTAAAATTTGTCTGGAATTCGGCGGTCTTGACGATCAACAATGCTGCGTTTCCCCTAACGACGTGGGAGCTTTAACGAGACACTATGCTAGAGACACTTTGAGGGCAATAACCATTGAACTACTGAACTCAAACGCCCCGTTTTCCAGGATTAATTAATTGTTGGGATATGGCAACGGAAACTATTAGTCTTACATGGGGCTCTAAACGTTTTGGGGGAGAAAATTCTACGGTTGTAGGCGAGAAATTTTGGGAAATAATCTTGAATTATTCTTTGGAGATAAAGTACAGTGTTTTCGCTGTTTTATGCAGTCTGAGAACATTTATAAAATATTTTTTGAGCTCCCTGTTTTGTATGCATTAAAGTTGGTAAGCGAATTTTTGTTTTGAACGTGTATATAATGGAACATAGAAATTCGCCTAGATATAAACAGAAAAGAGAACAAATTGTGATACTGGTAAGATTTCTCTAAGAAATTTCTTTCAGAAAAACAAATTTACGCGTTTAAAAATAAAAAATTATCAAATTATTTAATTAATTAACTTTACTCATAACAGTACAAATAAGTGCATCAAACTGAAAAACGAGAAATTTAAAAGTGAAGAATAGGTTTGGCTTGGCTTAGTTATATTAATGTACCGTTTGAAGCAACACTAGGGCTATTTTGGGACGGACCTCGTAATTTTGAACCGCGGTCAGATGACGAGGACGACACCTGAGCTGGCACCCCCCTCTCCACACCAGCGGGAGGACGTTTGGTCATGACGGATTTAACTTACAACAGACCCCCTTACACGACGGTTCTTCGGTGGAATCGGGTCTCGAGCCTGAAACCCTCCGGTTCCGAAGCCGGGACCTTACCACCAGGCCACCGCGGCCCTCAAAGTGAAGAATAGGATAAACTTATATATGCATTTATTTGATTATATAATTAAAAGTTCAGTTTTTGAATATAAAACGTTTTTGAAAAAGGATATTTTAAGTGTTTATACACAATTCAAGTCTCAAAAACTGAATTTTTTAAATAAAAATATAAAAAAGGTAAGCAAACTGGGCCAGATTATATTAATTACTAAATCTGGAAATATATTTTTGGTTTTAGATCCTCAAAAATTATTGGATGTTTTTAATGTTTACCTTAAATTTAATTATTTTCCTTTATGCTTAAAGCAATTCCAAAATTTCCTTCTTGCTAAAAGTCAAAAAAGGACCCAGATATTCATTTGCACCTCCTACCAACAGGTTTGGTTACTACGTACCATCAAAAAGAAACCAAAATATACCAATGTATAACATATCAAACCAAAATATACTAATTAAATCCAAAAGTGCTTTTTAATTGAAAAGAATGGATGTTTTTTCGACTAAAAAGAGGTATAAAGCAAACATTTTCTATTTTAGATACTTATCAAATAATTGTTCAAAGGCTTGCAAAGATCTTAAGAAATATATTACACAATTCGTGAATTAAAAAATAAGACGTACTTTTATTTAATCTTTAAATATCGGGATTTAATGATAAATAACAAGAAAATTTTCAATCTGTTTTTCGCATTGTGAAGTATTAAATTAACTGTAAAATATTTCTTAATGAACAAATTGTTTATTCTCTTATTCAGAAATTGCAAAACATATAGAAAAATTTTATATGAAATTTGAGCAAAAATTATAAATTAAATTTTAATTTACGAAGTTTTTCGTTAGAAAATTCCATTCAAATATGGAATTTGAGAAAAAGGCATTTAAACATGTAAAACGTCATTAAAATATAAATTATACAAATTATATAAAAAAAAATCAATGCAACTTCCTAAATAAGGAACATATAAACAAAATTCCAAGGTTTTACGAAAAAGAAGATTGTTCAGGAAAATTTCAAATTTTCGAAGAAATCAAATTTTCAATACGATCACTTACCTTAATGTTTTATATCTCCCTACTTTACATCGTAATAAGTATTTACGTCATCCCGATCCAGATCTTAATGATGCATGTCGACATTCTTCAGAACCTGATAATATTGATCATTTAAATAAATATATAATTGTTTCCAGTGTATTTATAGATCATGCATTTATTAAGATTAACTCTAAAATTACAGATTCAATCTATGGAAGATACATGGGCAGATCTAAGATCAATATTGAGACTGGATTCAACTCGTTAGTCTTCAAAAACAATGATGATTTCTAGTCTAAGCTTGTCAATTACAATACTGCGTGCGATTAGTCTAAGCTTGTCAATTACAATCCGACCTGGCTACAATTGTTTTCACTGCTACCTAGGCTCTGAAGAACAAAACTAAATTTAATATTTAGACTGACTTGATCCCATGAAAATATTAAAAGTGCAAAGTCCAGATCGGAATTTGTCAATAAAATTAAACAAAATATCTGTAATGCAAAATAGTTATTGGCCCTGACCTGGTGAAGGCTCATGTCGGAAACCCAGGAAATGAGAGCTGACGATCTGCCTAGCAGGGGAGGAACTCGATTTTAGCGCCTCTATTCCTATCTAAAACTTAAAATCAGTCATCTAATACTGAGCGAGTGGAAAAACTACTGAAACAAACAAGATTTAAATTCAGTCAGGACACTCTGGATAAAGTGGATAAAGAAAGTCCACTCGACAAGCTAGTAGGCAAAAGTAGATTCCTTTTCATGAACCTAATTTCAGACAAAATTGGGACTTGCAAATCACTTTTTACCTTCTAAGATATTGGCAGTTATAGAAAAATTTTGAATACAAAAGTTGTTCGTCTTAATGAGTCGCTCATTTGGCTAATTTATTTTTCTATCTTCAATATTAAGGAAGTTATTGCGAAATGGAAATTTCACACACCCCCACACCATTTCCACCTCCTTTGAGCTAGATGATCCATTTACGAACTCATCCGAGATATCTACCTTTCTAACAACATATTCCAAGCCAGTTCAAACCCAAACAAAAATGCTGCAGCCATCTTGTTCACAAGATAACATGAGTCAAGCGTTATATACATGAATACATATATAACTTTTGAATGAAAGATGGTTGGGTGTTCCACGAACCATGATCATTGACGATCTGTAGAAATTTTCCTAAAGTCGTGTCATGAAAGCCATTGCAATGAGCAGTTTTCCTATAGGAATCTATCTAAAATGTTTCCACGAATAAATCTTAATTTACCATCGTATCGTATCGGGCATGATCCATTCAAATTTTATTTACGGAAATTTCATTTGTTTAACAAATGAAACTCGCCAAATGAGTTTAACTCACCAAATTGCGTGATGAAAATTATATATATAATATATATGTTACTGAGACTAGACTTAAAAACCTGCAGATCCATACAAAAAAATTTGATTTCAGAATGTTCCACAAAATAAAATTACTATTAATTAATTAGATGATCGGAGCTTTTAATATGGGACGTTTGGCTGAAATGGGGGGGGGACGTTTAATCAGCGCATTTGCTCTTATATTTTTATTTATAGCACACAAAATTTTAAACTTATAAATTTTATTTTATCATAAGCTTAGCATCAGATTTAATGTTGGTTTTTATTTCCTTGATATTGGAGTCTGATCCCAGGTTTTTTTTTTTTTTTTACTTCTGTTAACTATTACGTATCACTGTCAAATCTGACGTGCCCCTTTCCTTTCCTCCTTTCTTTCCTTTCTTTTATTGCTGTTACACTGAAATTGACTAAAATTTGAATTTCTTTTTTTTCTCCAGATATGGAGAACCTTTTATAATTCTGTCTCTTATCACGCATGGGCTTTTATTATTATTAGGAAAGTTCACGATAAACCAATAAATACCCCGTGATAATCCCTCTTAGTATACGATTTTTATTTAAATTTTTACGAATATGAATTTTATCTTGTTAGAGGTTTTAAATTATGTCCTTTTTATCTTATTTTCTTTTCTCAATGTAGCGTTGCATTTTGTGCTGCAAATGTGTTTCTAATGTTCTTTCATTGCTGTGTATATTGTCGTGTTCTCTTATGTGTTATATGTGTTTCATGGCAGGATTTTAACCGTGTTATTATAAACGATATATTTGCTGTAGAGATTTTGATGTTTTAATAACTTTTGCTTTATGCGTTTTAAAGTTGATACGATTATTATAGTTTTTTGATATTTAAATATTTAGTTTCTATTTTAAATGTTTCAAAGATAATGTATTTGTTGAGGAGTTTTTGATGCTCAAATACTTGGTTTTTATTTCATGTATTTTAAAGTTTTTAATTTTCTTCGAACGCTGGGGATTTGACCTGTTTTTCCTTCGTGGCTCTTCTTCGACTTCAAACTTTTTCGGGTTAGATAGGTCAGTTCGGATCTATAACGCTAACTAAACAGTTAAATCCCATTTATACCATGAAATGACACTTAATGTCAACAGTGATTAAACGCATTCCCTGGAAAAGTAGAAAAATGAGTGAAAAAAGGGCACAAATCAACGAAAAGGTAATGGAAGTATAGATTCCGGGCACCCGTTTTAGAGAGCAATGCAAAGGCAAAACTGCTGTCGGACTTTGTATTACTTGTCAAGATGATTCTGATTAATGGGCAAAAAATAAATGTAACATTTACATTTGCCACTGATAACGACTAGCGGTAAAGAAATCATTATTTCTATTAACTCTATGCGACAACAAAAATCAACACGAAAATGCTTTTGAACAATTTTCATTTACAGAGGCACCTATAAATATGATTATAGCTTAATAAACTGTAGATTTTTTTGGGGGGGAATGTTGGTTTAGTTTTTTTTTACGAAAATACTGTCTTTTTTTCGTATTTCTCTCCCTCTGCCTGTGCGTGTGCGTGCGTGCTGGCGCTTCCATAGGTCAAGCTGAACTTACAAATTTGATGATATATTATTTTGGAGGGTAGAAGTGAATTTTCTTTCACATTTTTAGCTAGATTTTACAGTTTTTCTCGGTAACTTCGAAAATAGGGCACAAGAAAAAAATTTCTACGTAATTTTAAATGTCAAAAAATCGTAACACCACCATTCATACGTATAGTCGTGTAAATATTTCCTGAATTTTGCCAGTTCCTTAAAAATATTCTTTTTTCTTTTTTCCAACAATAGATTACATTGTTAACTGGAAGCTCAAGGCGTTTTTCATTGTCATATAAAATGCTTAATTGAGGGATTTTCTTCCGTTTTTGAAAATTAATGAAACAGGATTCTATATATCGATGCAATTTACAAGACAAATTAAAAAAAGGTTACAATACCGCGGAAGTTAGAATATGCGTTTTAGAACTATGTTTTTAATAGCTAAATGATGTCTAATTGGTGCCCATTAAAAAGGTTCATGTACAGGGTGGTTATAATTAAAGTTACCCTGTTTAGACCTATGTAGTGTCCGCTCTAGTGGAAGGATGTCGAAGAAACTTGATATTTAGGTTGTATGGATCATGGGGAAAAGAAATCTGCAATAAAAAAAGTTAACATTTCTGCCGATAGATGGCGGTTTTCATGTACAATAAAGACCGTTATGCAAATTTAGAATAATTTAAAAAGCCAGTACTCACTTCCGAAAAATCATACTTCGACATGTCGTTAGAGAAGAAAGAGAACTTTACTGATAAAGTTGTTTTATCAGAAAAGCATAATTTGTCAGCTGCACTGCGAGAATAGCGGTGCTTGAAAGACTTACGGAAAGGGCCTATGTCCAGGCAGGCTTTGAAAGAGATGATTATTAAATTTGAAGAGACTGGAGAGTTGGGTGTGGTACAAGGAAGAAAACGGAAACGGATTTCAAATGAAACTGCGGAAGATGTCGCTTTTGCCGTGTCGAAAGAGCGTTTGATTCGTAATATTCTTCATCAAGTGCTCAAGTGGTGACGCGTGATTTGTCCCTCCCTTGGTCTACAGTACGAAAAGTTCTTCGGCCCATCGTAAAGTGGTATCCATACACATCCATCATGTGCAAGCGCTGAATCCTGCAGAGCCGGAAAAACGAAATCGATTTGCTAGAATTTTTTTAGCCAGAATAGCCGTTGGCAATTCATTGCCTTGGAACATTTTGTGGTCGGACGAGGCTCATTTTACCCTAGGCGGAGCAGTAAATATTCAGAACTGTCGCAAGTCCTAATGATGTGCAAGTCATTCTTGCGTTACAAGAACGAGAATGTTTAGGGACTACTATCTTCATGCAAGATGGTGCATCACCTCACATTGCTCGACCAGTGACGGCATTGCTTCATGCCCATTTTGAAGATCAATGGGTCATTTCAAGAAGTTTTACAACTGTCTGGCCTCCGCGTTTTCCGGACTTGAATCCCTGTGATTTCTGGTTATGGGGATTCCTGAAAGATCGTGTCTATGGAGGAAGCATACGGACTCTGCATGAATTGAAAGCAAGTATAACACGTCATGTTGCTGAAATGGATCGAGAAACCCTTCGTGTCACTGTTGAACACGCCATAACACGCTTTGAACATGTGCTTGACGAAAATGGAATTCACATTGAACATATATTGCAATTAAATAAAGTTTTTAAGTTCCAAATTATGCTTTTTGTTTTTCATGCGCCGCCTTCTCACCTGGCGGTTGAAATTTGAACTAATTTTTTTTTAATTGCAGATTTCTGTTCCCCAGGATCCATACAACCTAAGAATCAAGTTTCTTCGACATCCTTCCATAAGAGCGGACACTATGAGAAAATTAAAATAGCATGATTTCAATGTTTATGACAATTTTATGGTTAAAAATTAGTATGTACATAGAATGAGTTAAGTTTAAGAGTAATTAAATTGAAATGAAATACAAATTACATTCTCTGGCGTGCCAGAAAGTCGCCAAAGTCAACCAGTAAAGCAATAGAATCATGAATGGATTCAATTCACTCCCTTCTTAAATTGAATACGAAACTGAAAGCAAATGAAAATTGTTCTCGAATCAATGAACTGCCTTTCATAATCTGGAATAAGCTTCCATTTCAGTGGTAAACTTTTGAAAGGAATATACAACACTTAATAGAATATAAGAGCTTAATTAATGCATGCTAGAAGATGAATGAAGGCGGAAAATTAATTGAATTAATGAATAGATTTTATTACTGTAGCATTCCGAGTCAATGTATCTATAATATATTATGCATCATCTGAGACAAAATATGTGGGTGTGTCTAGAACATAACCCATTTCTTAATTATAGTGGATTCTTGCATAATGCGAAGGATACGTTTCGCTTGGGGCATGCATTATAAGATAGATTTAGACAATTCAAACACGTCTTTAATTTGTAACTGCCCATATTCAGCGAGATTCTATTTTTTATTTAAAATGTAAATTTCATTCAAACTCATACTGGGCTCATTTTTCTTTACATTAACGCTACTTGAAAACTATTTATTTAAGCGATAGGTTCTTGCAGCTGGTCTGGTTCTTGAAAATCACAGACCATTATTGATTACAAATTTAGTCAAATTTGTGTTCTTCATATTTATCGTATTCAGTGGATGGTCGAAAAATGGAAAGTGTAGTTCGTCTTTCGTTCAAGTGCCGCATTCCAGTTCATTAAGGCTTCACGGTGCTTAACGCCATTACACTTCCAAATGACTTGATCCTATAGAAATAAATTATAAACTACGAAATTGTTGCATGTGATTTACACGTTATACCTAGTTCTCTATAAGAATGAGTAACAATTTATTTGTGAAATTCATGTTAAATAAAAGTTTACAACATTTTTTTTATCATAAATGCTGAAAGAGCATTCCTGGAATGAAAGTAAAGTCTATGCTACTAGGATCGAAGGTTTTTCTACTTTCTCGTACACGTAGTAAAGAGAAAGTATAGTAATCGTCAAAAAATTCGAAATCGAGATTTTCACGAATCTCCCTGAGTCCTAAAAAAACGTCTATCTGTCTGCGACAAAAGATCACTCAAAGACGCTTTGAGCTAGATAGATGAAATTCAGTATACGGTCTTTATGTCAAATTTCTAGATTTCTAAGGAAATGTGAGCGAAATTCGCTCGTAGGAAACCTGCCTGTCTGGCTGTTCGAATATAATTTAACCAGATAACTACGAAACGAAGAGAATCAGCTACACAGATAAAATTTGATAAGCATAGAATTAACATCTATAGTCGAGATACCGAGCAAATTTTGAGCCAAATTCAGTGAAGGTCTGTTGATCTGTACTACTGGAAACAAGTGAAATATCACATTTGGTTCGTGATTTTGTGACTTCAGGTGTAATTTTATGTTCAATCGGTTGGGAAAAAAAGCGTCTGTAATCCAAATTCGATTCCCGGGTATTACTATTCGCATTCCAGGAATGAATTGCCAAATAACTCGCCAAAGGATGATATGCTAGATTCATTAAAAATGCTATATTCACACCAAAGGTTAGTACCAGTTATTATTATTGTACGAAATAGGTGCTATGCAAGGCGTTCTAGGATAACATCTTTCACAGAGTGTACGAGAGAAAGTTTTGCGGAGACCGCTACCACTCGTTTATATAAAGTATCTGCCAGAAAATCGGTCTAAATCTCACAAACGAGGGTCAAAAGTATCTCCCTTGGAGTGGCGTGGAAATTTTAATAGAGAGTACCTGCTTTGGTGTTATTCAATCCTATTTTCTGATCCTTTAACAAGGGATAAAAATGACATACATATAAAAATCAAAATGCCAGTCTTCATTTTTTTTATCTGCTTATTATATACATTGACTTGCTTCAAAGGGGTATGATACAATTAAACTCAAATCAACATTATAAAAATTTGACTGAGACACGTGCCATCGAATTTTGACTTCGAGGATAGAAGGCATGGTTTAAGCAGACCTGAATGACAGTCTCAGGAGTATAAATTCAACTTAAAAATGTATGCAATATTGATTTTCTTTATTTCAAATGAAGAAACAACCGAAATAGGCCAATTCTGCCGAGAGTCAAAGCTTTCTAATGAGATCTTTCAACTGAATGACGTCAAAAACCAATTTTCTGAACGGGATAAATTTGGATTATGTTGACAGAAATCGCCCACGAAGCAAGCAGATTTGTCAGGATAATCTTCGGTATCCTCTTACCTTGTTAGCAAGACATGAATTAACGATTTTTCATCGAATATCATAAGAAGTTATCGTGAAATTTAATGCTTCGGTTTCCTTGGATTGTCGCCATACATCGACTGATTAAAAAGACGAAGAAAGAAAGTAGAACGCGTATATGTAAATGAAAAGTTCTTCCAGATGTCAAAGGATAGTTAAGATATCTGACTAAGTTTGGAGGCGAATTACAAAAAAATGATGCATTAACTTTTTTTATTGTACCAAATAGCTCAATCATACTTGATAGGTCACTATTAGAAGAAAAAAATAATGCACGCATTGCCTTTAGTTTTTGAAAAACTGCTTATTTAGCGAAAATTTAGCAAAATTTTCAACGTTAGGGAAAAAAGAGTAAATTAAAAAAAATGATGGCAATATTTAATTTAAATTTCACCTATATATAGTTCAAACGACATAAAATGTAACAGATCACAAGATAAAAATTTTATTTATTAAAATAATTTTCATGAAGATTTGAAGTTGCCGTTAGATATTTTTTTATCAAATTTTGTCTATACTTTGAACTTAAAAGTGTCTGTAAAACACGTCTAAATGAAGCTACCTTAAAATCCGCGGTCTCTCACACCCTCAAAAGTTTTAGATACTTATATACCAAATGTCATGAAATGTTATTGAATTGATTTTGTGCTATCATGGTTTTCCGTGAATCAATCACAATGAAATATTCATTCTTCAGAAAAGGCGTTTAGATACTGTACTTGAAAATGAGTTCATCCAAATGCTTAAACGTTTTCACGCTTTTTTAACAGAAATGTCAAAAATAAATGACGGCTGAGTAGATAGTAAATATTATGTTGGAGAATTTTATGGTAAAACAAGTCATTCATTTTCGATTTAAAAAAACCACTGTTTCCAATTTTGTTTTCATTTGTTGTGTATTATTGAAACTACTGTACCTATAGTTCTATCGAATATATACTAAAAATAAAGCCTATTTTAGAATCTACAAAGCTTGGACTTTACTTTCAAATCATAAAAATTTCAAAATTTTTCTGGAAAAAGCATTTGGATACCTTAACTAAATATTTCTATTGGTCTATTTTATTGAAGAACTGAACAGAAAACTGACTATTTCAAAAATATAAAACTAAAGATTTTGTGATTTTGCCAAGCAACAAAAGGCGTGTACAGTTCGTACGTTTTACAGTTACCTAGCAGACTTTAGCGACCACTCAATTGCAATGTTATGAACTTTTTTGGCTATTAAACTAATGATATGGAATGCATTTTCAAATTTTGTTTAGATATTTGCAAAGAATGAAAAACATTAATTAAATCACTTTACCACTAGTCATTGCGAGTGCAAATTAAAAAATATATAAATAAAAGCTGAAATGAAAATCGTTTAGTTTAGTTTTGTTATATTAACGTCCCATTGTAAAGCAACACTAGGGCTCTTTTGGGACGGACCTCGTCATTTTGAACCACGGTCAGATGATGAGGACGACACCTGAGCTGGCACCCCCTCTCCACACCACACCAGTGGGTGGACGTTTGGCCCAGATGGATTTAACGTGCAACAGACGGGTCTTCGGTAGAATAGGGTCTCGAACCTGAAACCCTACGGCTCACGAGCAGACACGCTACCCCAGGCCACCACGGCCCCGAAATGAAAATCGTATTTTGCATTGAGTTCGTATCCAACACACTTCTTTTTTAAAAAAATTTTAACATTGGGAAAAAATGTAATGGAATAGTATGATGAGATTTACATCACGCATCAAGACATTAAAAACATTGTTATGAATTATGAATAAAATAAACTATTTATTGAAAACGAAAGAAAAAAAATGGTAGGGATATGAAAATGATGATTAAAAAGTTAATTTTCTTAAAGTTTTCAGACTAAAGAAAATATCATTTTTGTCATATAATAGTTTTGGAAAAGTTGAACGTGAATTTCTAAACAAGTCATCAGACTATTAGACCTAGAGCTTCCAAGTTTGGCAAATATATACTTCGGAAGGTTGGAGCATGCGTTCCGTAGTCACTTTTCGAAATCGTAAATAGAATTTTAATTAAAAATTAAATGAGATTTTATTGTTTATCCCTAATAACTCCCAAACAATTTACTGAACAAAATTAATTTTTGGGCCATTCTAAAAAAATTATCTTTTGAATGATGGCAGTTCATTTGCATATTTTTTTCTGAACATTGCCAATTTTAAAAACATTTTTGAATAATTTTTATTTTTTAATGGAATTAAAACCGTTTTTATTACTCCATTAAATATTTAAGTGTGTGATTTTCTCCCATTATTGAAAACTAATGAAGCAAAACTCTTTTCAATATCTGTATAGAGATATAGCTTATAGAGAAAGAAAATGATATCTGTATATTAATAGTATTAATATCTGTATTAGATATTAATACTATTAATATAATATCTGTGCATTTTAATAGAATAGTGATGTCATAGGATTCAATTCTATTAAGGTCGCTCATGTACAGAATAAATAGAACAAGTGTAAAATTGACACAAGATTATAGTCTCACTGTCACAATTTTATCTTTGAAATGTTAAAAGGTATCATGAATGTTCAGCTTTATATAAAAGATTTATTTGAAGTTAGGCATAACCAATAGTTCCAGCTAAAAAAAAAAAACTGGTTGAAAAAGAAAGCTAGTTAAAATATAAAATAAAGGAATAGTTCTCCATCTGTGAATGAACTGGAGGAAACAAATTTGATATGTATGTCTTATATCGAAATCGTAGATATTGTTACAAAAATTTAATCGAGTAAATCAAGGCCTGGTGCAATGGTGTATGGAGAACAGAGTAATAACGGATAAAGATTCTACACAGAAGCACGAAGTCAAGTTGACCAAATATAGAAGAAGATTACAGAAAACAGTGCTTGCAATAAACAGCAGCAGTAAATAGGTTATAAAGAATTGTAACAGCACGAGGAGTTCAGAGAGAACTAGCTGAACAACTCGCTTGAGCTCAATTCAACTAACTCTCACTGCACAATTCTCAGGATTTTGTAATTTCCGTGACGTAAAAAAGAAATTTCTAGAAAGATCGCTGAAATTTGAATCTTAATGGAGATATTGTTAAGATTCTTGTACTTTCTGAAATCTTTGATTTCGTTGCCAAATCGCCAAAAGGCCGCCAAGCCCAGGGCGGGTATAAGCATTCTAGCATTCATTCACCATCCGTTAGCACTACCTGTAAATCTCTCTTCCTTACCCTAAAAGTCATTGCACAGGGAAGCAATATTACTAATTCTTAACAATATGTATCCAGTTTTGTAATCCGCCAAAAGGAAATTTGTCTATGCGCATATGAACATCAAAGTTCAAATATATGAAATCTAATTCTCAAAATTCAAATCAACATATATGAAATTTATTACATAGTTTATATTCACATTACTAAAATTATAAAATCAAATTTTTTATCAAACCTGTCATCGGCTTAACTGTTTGTTAATCTTTCTATTCTTGTATATCTGAGTATTACAAATAGCGTGAATGTAAAAACATGACAAAGCAAATGGATGAAAATTTTAGTATAGGATTTTTATACTTACGTCAAATTTTGAAATTATATTTCACAGAAGAGTAGACTATTTATGAGACTGTGAACATAGCTTAAAAGCTTAGTAAGCTTTAAAAATGAAATTCGGCACGCGGTTTCATATCTAGCGTGTGGTAATCAATTATACTAACTTTTAAAGCTAAACAAATTGTAGGATACTTAATTTAATAACAAAATCTAAATCAAACTTCGAAGATTCTTCTAATTTTTTCCCCCAATAGGTTTTCAAATAATCATCGCGCTAAAATAATTTATATACTATTTTAAAAAGCTAATGATCCTCTTTCCAGTGATATAAGGTTAATGACGATGACGTTTAAAAATAAAATGAAATGTTTTGTTTAATTTTCATTAATTTTGAATGATACTAATGAGTGTGCAAAATAAAGAATACGAAGCCTCATTCCTATATCGAAAGAGGAGACCTAAGAAGGAAAGAAAGAACGCCATATTTTATGTCCAAGTCAAGCACACAAGTATTCGTATCCCTTGGGTTACGAGTTCGAACCACTCCGGCCGAAGACTCGCCGTGTATGTGGTAGCTGGTGCACGTATAAATCTGTCGAGGCCATTAAGTCCTCCCTGTCGAGAATAATACCACTGGCGGTACTGATTCAGAGATGATTGTTCTCTGATTCAGATTTAAATTACGATTTGTGGATGAGTCAATGAAATGCATGAATGAAGTGCGCCCCGTGAAAAGGGTGGTGACGCGTGAACTGTCAGCGGGCTTTTAAAGTGCCATAAGTCACAACAAACTCAAACAGCCAGATTGTGAGATATCCTGTGAATGGACTTCTTATGAAATTTAGTCCTAATTTATATATAATTACGACAAAGCGTTTTTGAATAATCATGTTCACAGAGAAACAGACATAATGCCAAGAATGATTTTTTCGGATTTAGAGATATCTGAAAAGTGGAAATGTGTCAAATCCTCGAATTCGAAGTTTTTTGGCGATTATAATATTTTCTAGAAGTATGATAAAACAATGAAAGAAACAGAAGGTTTATAACGGTAACAATACAAACAAACGCTACTAAGTTTGTTGTAAAAACCTAGGCTAAAAAGTTTGTTGTAAAAACCTAGGCTAAGGATTCCTCCGCCAGGTTTTGCCCATTACTACCATGAAACATAGGATAGTTTTTAGTAGAGATTTTATAAAAATTTATTCAATAATTTATCGTACAACTTTATACGAGCAATTCTTATATTTAAATTATATATATATTTCGTGTATCTCGGAAACAGCTCTAATGATTTGAATCAAATTTTATATTTAGATAAGATTTTGTTTTTTAGGTTTACCTATATAGAATTTTATAGTTCATCCCGAAAAAACGCGATTTTACACAAACATTTTTTATAATTAAATATTGGCATATGACTTGAATAAGCCTATCAGAAATGGAGTATTGTTAGGATTTCGGATTCCCATGCATTTTTTTATAATGTTCGATTCCCAAGTTTGCAATTCAGTTAGATTTCGCTTATAACATTAAACGAGCCATGGGATAGGATTTTATTATCGATTTTACAGAAGAAGAAAAAAAAACTGCCAACCGAAACTCGGTTTCCCAGGTATACTGCATTCATTAAAAACAGACAACTTCTAAAAATGTGTTTTTCAAACTCAGGAAAGTCTAAAATGCGGAGATTCGTCAAAATCTCGAGTTTTTTGAAGATTGCAATACGTTTACTATACTTCGTATACTGGAAGTCAAAAATAGGATTGTAAATTTTGATAAAATATTTTTTTAAATGTGAGAAAACGTCATACGGCAATAAAACTAGACCATCCAAAAGCTCATTCTTTAGAAAGTTTTTTAAGGTACATATTAAAATGGTTTGTACGATAATTTTCTCCAAAATAATCGAAGAAAAATTGTCATTTCGATTCATTTTTTTATTGAAAATCTCATTCAAATTTTAAGAAAGAATTTTTTAGAATTGAATTCTTAAGAAGTAACTCAGCTCTAAATTTGGTAGATTAGCTCCGACAGTTTGCCTTGCGAACGACTCTCGTATCACGCATTCATGTGATGCTTATTATGTCGATTATTCGTAATAAATAAAGTTTTAGAAATACGAAATATTGCGTAATCATGGTAAACAGGCAAATGCACAACATTTCTGAAATCTCTCCAATCAGGAGGTGAACGAATATTTGATTGCAAAATTCCATATTGACCAACATTAAATTTTGGATAAGGTGAAAAAATATAAATAAATCTGGTATTTTTTTAAATTAGACATCCTCTTTTGAAGCCAGACGTATACTGATAATTCTACCACCAAAAAGTGCAAATAAATTTGGTGCTCACTGATCATTTTATAAGGGTAATCTTTGCGCGAGAATTTGGGGAAGTTTTAAACCAGAAACATTTGATCGAGCCTATTTCGAACTAGCTGAGCTTCTGGAATCGGTTTGTTCAGATGCGACTGATGGAGACGACGGAGAAGTGTTTGAAGAGTGGATAAAAAAAGTGTTTCCGAATATAATGGAAAGTCGTGATATTGAGATTCTTTTGAAAGACAATCATGCATGTTAAGTATTGCATAGCATTTTACACGATTTTCAACTTTATCGTATGCGAAATAAACAAAAATATTGTAATCGCAAAAAAGAAAAAAAATCGAGATTTTACCAAATTTTTGAGTTTGAAACATTTATTTTAACTTTCTCTATACTTTGTATACAAAAAAGTATTAATATTCGTCAGAAAGTTTGAACTTGAAGTTTTGATGAATTTTCACGTTTTAGACCTCGATAGACCTAGAGCTCCTAGTTTAAACTTAAAGTTCGAAAAGCATATTTTTAAAAAATGTCTGTTTATATGTCTGTGACAAACATAACTAAAAACAGCTTTTAGCTAGACGGATGGAATTTAGTATATGGTTTTTTTTACATCAAATTTGTAGATTTTATCAATTTTTAAGCATAATCTGTTCAGAGGAAGTCCGTCCATCCGGTTATTCGAATATATGTTAACACGATAAACATAAAATGAAGAGAGCTAGATAAATGAAATTCGGTTTAATATTGTGTAAATAAGTTAACAACTTAATTGTATGAACTTGGATATGTAATTTTATAATATAATTTAGATTTGTATCAGATTTTGGTTTAAATAGGGCTGCAAAAACGCGTCTAAAACACGAATTCAATTTGCTGGTTTTATTAACCATATGCTAGGGATTAATCGCCAAAACCCTTGCCAAGGATCACACGATAGATTCAGTAAAAGCGCTAAATCTACGCCAAATGTTAATATTATTATTTCTATACCCCATCTGGTATAACACCTTTGTTAGACAGCATACATCCTGCTAGTTGCATATACTCTTGCTGATTGGAATGACATCTGTCTATCTTGAAATAAGATAACTCACAAAGGTCAGGCAAATAAAATTTGTGATCCCAAATATGCAGATTTCTATTGAATTTAAAACGAAATCCTTTCAGAGCATGCCTAACTGTCTAGCTATTGAAATACAAATGAACGTAACTACAAAACCTAATTACTTAGAAAAAATGAAATATAGTGAACAGTTTGACGTGGAACTTAACAAATTTCGAATAAAATCCGTCAAGAAGCTTACTGTCTGTCTGTATACATTCGCAAGTATATGAAAGCGGTAATTCAAAAATGCAATTAGATAAATAAAATTTGATATGTTTTCTGCAACTATAGTCTGTATTTTCTGTAAGCGGTTCAAGGTCATGTTTTCTACCTCGTACCCGGTTGTCTGCCTCGCAACGCTAAAGCAGATAACAATTTTTTTTTTTTTTTTTTTTTTTTACACAGCTGTTAAGGTATTCCGAAGGTGAGGTCCGAAACGTATTGGAGTAGGAAAAAAACAAGCTTGTCGAAACCATGGCAACGGCGAAGTAGAAAGAATGAAAAGTAGGGAAAGCGAGTGTCCTTGAAACATCTACAGAAATTTTACAGACTATAATATTGTAGTGATGTGTCAAATTTTGGCTTAGATCGGTAGATAAGAAGGCTTCCTAAATGTCTCTTTTCAGCCTTCTTCACTTTATTACGAAGCACAAAATGCTCATCTGCGAGATTGAAAATAAAAGGTCCACAATTTTTATGTGGATAGCAATAGAATAAACACCTTTATTGGTGAGTATGTAAGAAAATTTAATTGGTTTATATCAACAACGAAGAATACAAAAAGAAAAAAAAAAACACCATGCTTAAGCACTCGTTTTTTTTTTTTTAATGAACAGCTTAAGTTCTAATAAATTAACAACTAGACACAAGACTGTAGTGGAACTACCTCCATGGGCTAAAACCGAAATCTCTGCCAAAATCTGGTTCCCCTAGCCCTAACGGTTCCAGTCATTAACTGTCCTTAAAGGCAAATTTTGGGGCGTTTACCTGGACTGATAATATATAAAATGCATTCAAAGAATAAATGGATATAAAAGCACACTTTCTTAAAATAAGAGCAGATACCACATCAAAGTTCCTAACCACTTAATCCTAAAAAAATCAGATCCGTCTTGAACCTCCGACACTTCTCTTTTCTATCTAATAATATACATAAAATTCTGCATTTGCATATCACACAATAATAGCTGTCATTTAAAGAAACATAAAATAATGATTGGCCATAAATATTACAGTCACAGAAGAAGAGAAACCATTATGAATCTTGAAAAAAAAGGCCCCAAAGACACTCTAAACAATAGTCTTTATACCATTTAAAGTTCATTATTTTTTTAAGAGTTCCAAAAATACCAGGATTATGAAAGTTATTTGGAAAGTCCTTTTTTTCTTCTCGAGTTCAATCACATGAAATGATTCGCAGTAGGATGGCCACTGTTCAAGAGCAGAGGGCTGGAACTTTTAAACTGCTAGAAAAGGCATATGGGCATTTACAAAAAAACTGGAATGAGCCCATTGGCCCCCTCTCTGTAGAATGGACCCATTAGGAATTGCTATTCCATGAAAGTAAATCCTTCTCAGTTAATACACGCCAAATGGACTGAAAGTTCGGAATCCATTGCCTATCCTTGGTAGTAGAAAAGCGAGTAGCTTTTGCAGAATAACAATAGACCAGTTGCAATCGGACTTGGACTGATATGATATCAAGAGAACGGAAATGCAGATAAAGCATCGCTTAAATTTAGCAGGAATATAAAGATGAGTGGCAACGCTTTCTGGAAATAGATAACAAAACAGTTCTTAAAAACGAGATTTATAGAATAATTTTTTTTTTGTTGTTGTTGCGAAAAACTTAAAGGTTCGATATTTTACAATTATCCCGTATTTCTTAATTTCTGAGTTAAAAACACATATGCAATAATAAATTCTTCCGATTCTTTTCATTAGACTTGTATCCAGTCTTAAAATACATGAAGGTATCTGGAGACAGATTCCAGAATTTTGAATTTTTATCAGGTGACAAACCCACGTTACTCTATCAAGGTTGAAAACACTAGTCATCACTGATACGCCGCTGGTAAATGTTATCACCAGTGGTGTAACAATGGTAAGTGGCGCCTGGGGTATAGCAAACTCTTTCACCTTCAGTCATCATCAATGGCTTGGCGAAAGTCGATGGTAGCCGATGACCGGGACACGGTATTTTTTTTCTTTGCCTCTTTATTTTATTTTGTTTCCAAACATAACATAAACACACTAGTATTTTATCTACTTGGCGTTCTCCTCCTAAGTCTGGCGAACATCTATGTCAACCTTTAGTCTTGACATCTTCCTCAACCTTTAACACCACACTTCAAGATTTTCATACCATACTGACGTGAAAGTGTTTGGCTCATTACTTCAGCAACTTTTTAGGCAACTTTTTAGGATTTTCCTTTTCTTAAGATTTTATACTGGAATGATGCGACAAATTCGTAATATCAAACTATTTGAAATTTAATTCGGTATTTAACTAGCAAATAATTTACAAGAGATAAATCATTGGACATGCTTATGCGTCTCGGGTAATCTTAATGTCCTGATGTGGATAAACAGCGGGAAGTGGTCACCCCAAAATTCTCTCGTAAATAATTATATTTGTGTATTATTAACTACATGTTATTGGCGAACTAGTTACGAAGAAATCGATTCGCTTTGGCGATCTTTGTCTCTTATTCGCTTTGGCGATTTTAATCGATTGAATACAGTTCATATAAAGGCGCAGAAAGCCAACTGAACAATCTGAATGCATTTTTGTCAAACTGAATAAAACCAAAATTTGACACAGAACTAGAATAGTAGTCGGAAGATACAAAATTTTACTGATTTAAATCGTTGCATTTAATGAGTTATTGAGTTCACATACAATTGAAAGTGTACACAGACGGTCAACCCCTCAACATATTTGGTTCAAAATTTGATAAGAAATGACATTTTAGATGCTAAACCTGTGTACTAAATTTTAATTTTCTAGTTCTTTACATTTTGTAGTATTCAATTCAATGTGTTCAATTTCGGTCAAAATTTGAAAGAAATTCGTTTTAAAATCTGTATACAAAATTTTATCCGTCGGCGTTCAAAGCATTTTTGAATGATCGTTTTCTTAGCAGGCGGACGTCAAGTTAAAAATGCGTTTTTCAAATTCACGAAATTCTGATACATGGCGATTTATCAAAATGTAAAGAATTTGCAATCATTTCTCTACACTTCAGATACGAGAAAGTCAAAAAATGAAATGCCCAAAATAAATTGTTGTATCTAATTAGAAGTATAAAATGACTCGCAGCTCAAAATGTTTAAATGCACGATACCTCTCTGCGAAACTTCTACAACCATAACAGTCATGAGATTTTCGTAACTGTGGATGTTAAAAAATAAAAAAAATTACAAACTTTACATATAATAAAGATAGTGAGTGTGTGTGAGAGAGAGAGAGCATTGACGCTTTATAGGTCAAACCATTTAGTCTAAAACTACCAAATTTTATATATATTATTTTGGAGGGTAGGAATGTTTTTTTAATTAATTACATTGTGAAAATTTTTGATATTAAAGTTTAATTTAATTTATAAATTTCTATTTTTAATGAATGTTTTTAAAGAAAATGTTCGACTATATTTTTCAATAACGTATTTCGAAAAAATAAAATTTAATTTGCCCGGGCACCTTATCTCTACATGGGAAAAATTATTATTTTTTTAAAAATAAGTGTTGTTACTACGTTGACAAAAGATTAATGATTAAAATAAAAGACCGTATTAAACGATTCATTTAATCCTTACTGTACTTTATTTTGTATTCTTGCTATCAAATTAAAACTGCTTTCAATAATATTTCATCAAATATGTGACCATCAGTTTCCCTTCAGTGCTGAAAGTGGAAGAAAAAGGATTGTTTTTTTTTTATTTAAATTATTATCTGTGTTGTCTATATGAAGAATATGAAAGTGAAATCGCAATCTCACAAAGGGCATCGAACATTTAGAGGACAGAATGACCCAGAGAGAGCGGGCTGTTTTAATGACACAATAATGTCATTGGATTCGATTCCATTAGAAATAGACATGCACACATCCAATAGAGCAAGTGTGGTTAATAAACTAATGCGAACATTATTGTTATTCGGAATTTGATGCTTAAAAATATTTTGTTGAGAGAACCATAAACATAGATTGCGCATTAGAGATTTAACTGATATCAAATACCATTAATATTCAGGATAAATTCAGCTGGTCGCCAAATCAGGTTAGGGATAAATAGAAAAGCAATTCAGTGAATTCAACATGTGTTCAATAATATTAATGAAATATTTCAAATGAATATTTGCTACATCTATATTTTGCTACAAACAATGAAAAAATTGGAAAAACAAATTGTTGAAACAAATTGTTCCCATTTTTCTAAGCAAATTCAAATCATTTTAAAAAATAAAATAATTTATTTCTATTAAAACGGAAATATTAGAAAGTGTTACATTTTAGAACAAACTTTTCCACATAAATGATCCATTTCTCTAAAGAGAGTCCCCACCCCCACCCCGCCCAATGAGGGCAACTGACTTCCATGGTTCCGTCAGCTCTTTTTTTTTTTTGTCCTTCAAATTAATTTAATTAAATTATACGATAAGGAGAACGAGAAATACAATTAATCATTCCAGTGTTAATCATCAGTTTAATAGGCTACCATCTACGTATAGGAAATTCAAATCTAATTTAAAATTTGAAAAGGTTAGTTTAAAATTTTTAAACGAAATGAAATTTTGGAATTCAAACATGGTCATATTAAAAGGTAGATGGATTCTAAAAATAATGTTATTAAGTTTATATATGTGGGATTTAAAATAAAGCATTTCATAGATGCGTAATAGATTTTTAATTATCTTCTTACCTGTAGAAGAGATTTACTAATTTTGCATCAATGAAATAAGATTTTAAGTAAAAGATGCATGGAAGGTTTCGCCTTATATTTTAAAACAACGGATTAGTTGAGTTATATTTACGTCCCGTTGTAAAGCAACACTAGGGCTATTTTGGGACGAACCTCGTCATTTTTAACTGTGGTCAGATGACGAGGGCGACACCTGAGCTGGCACCCCTTTTCTCCACATCACACCACACTTGAGGGGAGAATGTTCGGCCTGAAGGATTTAACGTGCAACAGACCCCTTTACACGACGGTCTTCCATGGAATCGGGTCTCGAACCTGAAACTCTTCGGCTCACGAGCCGAGACCTTACCACCAGGCCACCGCAACCCTTTTAAAACAACGGAAATTGCTTGAATATGTGTATAAGGAGATAGTTCGATGCAGTTTATCAGTAAGTAGGGTTTTGGTGACAAATTTTATATCTATTTGACGACGAATGCAGCGAGTAATGATAAAAATGAAGGCTTTCGAAAATATAAGAACTATGGTAATATCTCTTTAGGAAACGAGATTTTTCTACCTCCCAATAGATCTAGAAAACTGTGCTCTGTCAGAAAATCTCAATGACTGCGAAAAAGTTGAAGCGCGCAATCGAGTGCATTCTGTGTTGGAATGTGTTTCTAATAGTGTCGTCGCCTTTTGTTGATATCGATTTGTTATTTTCCAATGCATTAATGATTTCTGAAAATTCTGTCATGTATTCGTTTTGTTTTGCTGCTTGTTTTTTAGCTTTTCATATTGAATAAAGCGCCTCTATCCATTAACGAGCTCATTGGACTTCTTGCGTTGGATGATTTCCGCAACAATATGAAGAAGTAAATAACCAAATCCATGCTGAGGAATCTTATCTCAAGATGACAATAGGATTATCAAATTCAAATGCTAACAGAATCGCAGTATTAGAAATGGCCTCCATCCGCCATTAAGCCAGCTGTAAATGATTTCAGTAGCTGTAGTTGTTCCGATTTATACAGTTTTCGCTGTTATGTGTAGTATTTTGTGTCTAAAGTTGTTTTTACGTGTCATGTTTCTGTCTTTCGTATATAATATAATGTCCATTCTCAATTCTCGAATCCTTCGCGTTTTTGCACAAGCGACCAAGAGGTATTTATTTCGTCGAAAAGAGGGTGGGAGAAAGTTAAAAGGAGATGTTTACATTTAACGATAAGATGAATTCAGATTACTCGCGAAATTAAAAGGTGTAATAACCACCCATCTTGCTGCGTACTAACCCTTAGAGAAATGCAAATATCAAAAAGTGCAGGTTCTCGAGATCCTGAAACGAATAGTATATAAGTTTCTAAAATAAGACATCAGATAACCTCATCATTTTGCATCAATATCTATAATAATTCAGAACCTGTCACTAAGTGTGATGCTTCGTAAATTTTTGATGCTATAACTAGATTTCGGTAGTAGCTGATATTTTGAGACTAATAATGAATGTGATGCGCTATACATAAATAGAAAATCTCCAAGAGACCAATCAACCACCGCCTTGAGGAAATGAAATTCTTGTACTGAGATATTCTTTGAAGCAGTACAGGAATAGAACTTTAAAAACACATTGCAGAATAATTCTAATGATTGTATTGCCTTAGAACTAGTCATAACAGGGAGCTTCACGACTAGGTCAATTTTGGTTGCAAAGAAAAAAAACTTGTTTTATTTAAAATACTAACATGGAAAATATATCTATACAGATACGATTAATACAACCAAGAAAAAGTTCTAAATTTTATAAATTTCTTTATCGTTTATCAGCACGTTTACTTACTGAAATAACATAAAATATAACTTTTAGGTGATTTAAAGCGCTTTTCAAAGTGGAACTATATGACTATTCTTAATAATTAAATATTGGATCATAATAAGAGTAAACATCCCATATGTTATAAAGTTGTTAAAATCAAAAAGTTTAAAAAATAGAATTTATTATTAAAATGTATATATACTGTGACATCAAGCAGGCCTCAAAAAGTCGAAGAGGTATTTGACCTACTTATTGTGACCCCTAAAGAGTGCTCGAGTGGAAATGGCTGCGTATTCTTTGTGCCAAATAGATTTTCTGAACGTTAATTTATGTCTTCTCCCATGCAATGACGAGTCTGACTCGTGCATCGAATGACTGAATCTTTCATTTTAAATCTGCAATTAAGTAAAGTATAAAGTAATTTAAAATGCAAAGCTCACTAAAAAACGTTTCATTATCACTTCTAAATCTATTGGAGGAATTAAAACAAGAAAAAATGTCCCAAATAGGATGTGTCACCTAATTTGGAAGGCGAGTAAATTCGTAGGTCAAGGGATTAATGATATGCGCGAAACCGCTTCTACACAACGAATTCATCACCATGTGAAAACGATGTGTGCTCAACAATCAGAAATTTTATTTCAGAATCTTAACCCTTTTCACTCCTAAGTCGAGTCTAACTCGCGATTCGGAAGGATGCATCGTTTTCACATTCAATAAGAATGCATTGATTATTATAAAAGTCGTATAATAATAAAAACTCTTACATAAAATTTTAGGAAATATAACACTTATAACCATATTCTTGAGCCTTACCCTCTAAAAGGTATCTTACACTCGCATATATACGATTGTGCCTAATTATCACTTTTCAGAGTGAAAAGGGATAAACATTTGAAAGCCAAAACAATTATGAGAATAATCTTAGTTTATGAAATTTCCTTTAAATGTGATTAATGGCCATTTTTAAATTTCGCCGCGACTTTTTTTTTTCTTTAGTTATCATTAATCAATACTTCATTTTAGTCTCCTTTATCTTTTACGTAATAAAGAAATTTATCTGCTAGAATTCAGTTATATTAATATCTCGTTTTAAAGCAACAATAGAGCTATTTTGGAGACAGACCTCGCAATTTTGAGCCGCGGTCAGATGACGAGGACGACACTTGAACTGGCACCCCCTTCTCCAAACCTACGCGTCATGCCAATGGGAGGAACGTTCAGTCCCGACGGAATTGCCGTGCACCAGATCCACTTACATAGCGGTTCTTCATTGGAATCGGGTCACGAACCTGAAAGCCTCCGGTTCCTAAGCCGAGAACTTACCACCAGACCACCGTGGCCTCATTTATCTGTTGGAAAAAGGTTATGAAAGGAAAAATTAAGGAAGCTCTGGAATAGACAATCACCAAGATAGTAGACTTTTTTGTATCCGATGTTTTCACCAGTATGGAAAAGGCAAAATTGTATCGAAAATAATTCGAACCCAGGCTTATCCAAAAATTATAGGAAACTTTCAGATTCGGAAGGAGAGTGGAAAAATGCAGAACTCGTCAAAAATAGATGCAATCGGATACAAATATCCAAACAAATCAGATAAAAAATCTGACCGCTGTCAAGTAAATACATGTCCATATAGGTAACGCTCCGATAAATGCATAATTATCTTACCATAAAAAAGTGGTCATTTCCAATCGTCGTTTTTCCTTCAAAATAACACAAAAGACTGGTCAGCAATTCCCTACCAAAACGCTGCGACAGTCACACTCTAAAAACATTTCCCACCAACTCGTCTCTCTGATGACCACTTGGAAAAAAGAAAAACAAAACTCCATCCATCCAAGTTTAATATCGTATCGATTCGGTTGACGAAAAGGGGGGTTGAAAAAGGAAAACCAACATAGTATCCATCATTCTGCAACAAAGAGAAAAAGCGCCACGATTTCCGCCAAGTTGTGCGCGCTCGTTGGAGATAGCCATCGATAACTGAATAATAATAATCCCCGAAAAATTTTTCTTGTTGTACGTCTCGATGAGGAATTTGGCGGTGTCCATGAGACCCGAATGGAGCTCACGGTCCGTGTCCGCTCCATGATAAGGAATTCTGGGTACTTATTTAGATGGTATCGGTCGCGGCTACCGGTCTTGGGCTGGTAGATTTCGTTTTGTTAAAAGGCGGAAAGGGTTATTGACTAGTTTGGAGCGGAAGGAGATAGTCAATTGACGGTAATTTTTCAGTCCAAGATGATGATGACATTTGTTTCTTTTATTAGTAGGGTGGATAGAATTATAGGAATAGTTTTTATCTTTTCCGTACTCGAAATTTACTTTGTTATTCAGTATGATATACTGTGGAAAACACAAAGTGTCAGATGAATTAAATTTGGTATATTGTTTTCGTCACTTTCCAGTGCGAAATATACAAAGAGAAAAATTAAACAACCAATCAACTTTGTAAATTTTGATGAATCTCCAAGTTACTCAACCTCCCTCCCCCCCCTTGACTACGGGGAACTAAATGAATTTATTCCTGTGTACACAATGATTCAATCAGGGGGAGTGATCGCCCAAAAACTTTCACACATACTCTCTAGTCAACTTATCATGCCAGAGAACGCCTATATGGCAATGACATACAAATTGTTAATGTTTGGTATGAATTTAGCATTTTTACTGAATCTATTGTGTCATCCTTGGCGAGTTATTTGGTGATTAATCCCTGCCTTGGTTTATTAATTTCCGAAAATGGAACTGTGTTTTAGATACGTTTTTCAGAACCAGTTGGAGCCAAAAAACTACACTTTTAGTCACAAAATCCCATATCAAATTTGATATATTTGTCATTTCGTTTTTGAATGATCGCGTTTATATGTTTCTGAAAATACAGATCGACAGAAGTTCACCCGTAATTGGATTTAGCTTAAAATTTGACAGGTGTCTACACTGTAGAAGTTAAATATATGTACCGAATTTCATCCATCCAGGTCTCTTCGTTTTGTAATTATCGTGTTAAATTAAATTTGAACAATCGGACAGACAAACTTCCTCTGAACAGATTTTACTCAAAACTTGAGAGAAATCTGCCAATTTGGTGTAAAGACTTTATACTAAATTTCAACCGTTCTAGCTCAAAGCGATTTTCAGTTATCTTTGTCACAGACAAACAGATGGACGGAAATTCTCCAAAAATGTCTTCTTGGAATTCAGGGAGGTTTTAAACATGAAGATTCGTCAAAATCTCGAGTTAGAATTTTTTAATGATTACTATATTGTTCCTATACTATGAGTACGAGAAAGTAAAAATGGGATGATAAGGATATATGAAATTTGGTATGTGGTTTTTAGAACAAAATTATATATATATATATTAAAAACGAAATCCATTAGCTGGTCTATATTTCTTCCCGTATATATTAGCACGATAATTAGAATTTGAAATGAAAAATGAAATTTAACCAGATTTTTAAATCTTTCGATTTGGAGTTAGCTAGCTGTCGGTTTATTCATTCAAGTGTTTAAGAACAGAATAATTCAAAAACGCAACAAGTTAGGTAAATCAAAATTAGATTCTGTTTTGATATCAAAATTATATTTTTATACCGAATTTTGGACCTAATTCTTCAAAAGAAGATATTCAGAATGCGCACTTCACTTTCTTTCACGTGTGACGAAGTTGGACATAAAACTCTCTTTGTTGTCTTTAATTACCTTCTTATGGCACGAGAATGTTGGGAGAGGAAATTCCAATATAATATAGATTGGTGTGGTGGGAAATTTTGAGAAGGCTCACTCCCCCTCCTAGTTAGTCTTCGTGTAACTACATTCAACTCAAGTTTAATCTAACAAAATTAAACTAATAATTTATAAAAGGATCTTATAAAAAACAGTCAAAATAATTATACCAGAGAATTGTGAAATCAAACGATCTAGAAAGGCATGCGTAAAATCCTCTAAAATTATCCGTAATTATCTTTTCAATTGACAGTTTTTCAAAAGTGTTAAAGTGATAATGTTTGTAAGCTATAAACTACCTGTAGAAAGAATGTTTTGCCTTTCGATAGAATTTTCAGAACTTATTATCGGAAAGAAACAAATTCAAAGCTCTTTAGAAAAAAATTTTTAAAATGAAAGCGTCATCGCTTTATAAAGACTTAAATTTAATTCGTCTTAGTTCGAGAATAATTAGCGAGTATCTTAATTTTTTCGGAGCACTCTGGTATCTTTGGGTTATTTTTAATTAGATGCAACGGCTGCCGCTAATTGTTCCAAACGTTCTCTTATCTGAGTTGTAATAGCATTATCTAATTCGGTGATATGATAGTGTAACAAATCAATATTCTAGTAGTGTATTATAATTTTTTTTAATGAACCAATAATGGAACAGAGGTGAAATGAAATGGAATAACTTGATAAGATTACGTGATTATGTAATTTACTTAATTTTCTAATTACATGACACATTCGATTTGAGACATTATTTTAATTTCTATAATAATATAAGGACATTTAAGATGTTGAAGCGTTTAAAAATGGTTTTTGCATTTAAATTACTTAATATTTTTGCTTAACCAGTGAACTATTTTGACCTCTTCGGAAAATGTAAAAATTATAAATATAATAATTGTCATTGAATAAACTAGTCATAGCGCAAAATGTTGTATTTTTTCCATTACGAGTATACTTATCAAAAACAGTTAACTAGTTAATTGCAAATTTAAAATTAGAAATCCAGTCATTCGAAGTGTAACTCGGACTTGATATTGCATACGAAAAGGTTAATAACCTTTCTGCAAATGCATACATATGCTATGAAAGCTTTATTTTCTCAAAACAACATAGAAGGAAATACTAATGCTTCATTCTTAAATTGATTGTCGATAAATTAATTGTCCTATTCTTGCCAGTCCGTTGTCCGAAGTGTTGCTACTGCTTGAATCCTGTACAGCAAATTACAAATTCTTAACACATTAATCATCTTGCCATACGGACATCGTATTGTCGTTACTTAAACTTATAAAATCATTCAAAGAGGCTCTATTGGATACAGATATTGCTCATAATTCACAAACACCTCAAGAGTTTTACGAATTCATAAATGAATCAGTAAGACACCATATTCCAGGAAGAGAAAGTGTCATTTAATTAGATGATTAACAAAAAGGGAAACAACTTCAATATTAAGTACATTTGTAATAATTACCCGAAATATATTCAACGATTGTGCGTTTCCAAATGCCAAACTGTATGTGTTTTAGAATCAGATTCTAAAATCATCCAACGCAAGAAGAAGGAAAATACGAATTTCAACTCTTTCATGTTTCAGTATGCATAGCATAATATTATTAGTAGTATCATATTGGAATAAAATGATATAAAATTAGAAAGAAAAAAAATCCACCATAAAAAAACATGTCTCTGACATACTTTCAAAAAAATTTTCGGAGTTAAATCTCGTAATGTCAGTAGCATGTTAGTGAAATAGGAATAAATGCAAAAGAAGACACGAGTTGCCACAATTTCGAAAATTTTGAAATTATTTTATTAGATCTTCTCTTATAAATAAATATGAAATCGGATCAATAAATAAACGATTGAGATTTGAAGTAAGAAGGGGGGTGAAAATGAATGCGAGATATTTCTTATAAGAAAGTAGGCTGAATTGTTATCTGGAGTCACATTTTTCTTATATGTTATGATCCTTTTTACATATTTGTAGGGTTGAATTTCAATCTCTTTAGTTCTTGCGAAGTGCTAAAGAATAATCATTATTTGCTTCAAAGAACTTCCTTATTGCGGTTTCTTTCTCTGATGCGATCGACGTTGAAAACAGCAATAACAAATTAAACCAGCGAAAAAGGACTCTACGACTCTTCCTCGTATGATCTAATAAATGCTCTTGTATGCTATTAACCCCAAGACATTGGCGAACAATAGTTATAAAAATGCCTATTAGCATGCGATCTTTCGGAACATTTTTGGGGAGATTAATCGCTTGGATGCGGTTAATACATAAGCATCAGAACATCGAATGCATAGGATTTATTTAGGATATAGGATTTTGGATTTATTTTTTCCGACCGATTGAAACCAAAATTAGACAGAGAACTACAGTTGTAGTTACAAACTCATACCCCTAAATTCACATATTCAAATCATTATATTTTAAAGTTATCGTTTTTATGTATTTTTAAAAATACAGTCCGACAGATGGCCAACACCTTGACGGATTTTGTTCCAAATTAGAACCAAGCCGAGTGCTCTTGATGTTCCATGCTCCATGAAAAATCAGCGGGAGCAGTCTCCTCGAAACTTTCTCGCATACTCTCTAATAAATGTACTTATGTATTACTAACCGTAAGCCATTAATGAACAATAGTTATGAAAGAGTTTATTAACGCACAATCCTTGGCAATAACCGCAGAGATGAGGTTGTAGTGAAAGCTTATAAGCCAGATAACAGCTACGCTAAACGAGCAATTGCTTTTGTATTGTGGTCATGTTACTCTGCTGTGAACCACAAGATCCCAAGTTCTATCCTCACTCAATTCACTCCGTTATATTGGTGACCCGGATGTGATTTGAACACGCAACCTTCGTACAGCAGTTGTGGCGCCATCTACCCACAGCAACACAAAGTCGCCAGACTCACTTGGCGCAACAACAGCAGCAACAACTCACCCACACACGCTCGCCGTAACGTTTGGCGCTACTCAAATGGGTACAGGCACATTTGACTCAACGGCTAATACATCACCACTTAACAGCCATATCGCTCGTCTCACCTCCGACTCACTGGAGGGAGAGTCTATGGTAAACGCATATAGGCCAGTTAATAGCTACGCTACACAGGCAATTGCCTTTGTATTGAGGTCATGTTACTGGGCTGCAAACCACAAACTTCCAGATTCTATCTTCGCTCATAAGGATAATAATCCGTTACAAGGTTAATATAAAAAAAGTCTTTTTTTTTAATAAAAAGGCAAAAAATTAAAACCAAAATTTACAAGGTTAATATAAAAATACCAAAAAGAAAGTCTGTTTTAATAAAAAGGCAAAAAATTAAAACCAAAATTTGATACGATATCAAATACTAAATTTCATATATTTGTCATTACGTGTTTGACTTATCGGATTTGCATGCTTGCGAAAGTACAGACTGACAGACAGTCAATCTCTAGAACGGATTTATTCAAAATTTAACATACATCTATACTTAAAATGCAAAATCTATGTGCTGAATTTCATCCATTTAGTTCAACATGTTTTTGTGTCATCAGGATCACAAACAGACAGATAATTCGAGAAGATCTGAAATGTGGAGATTCGCCAAGAAGGAAATTTGCATATAGATCGTTTTTTGTTTTTTTGTTTTTGTGTGTCGATTACAATACTTTTTTTTGTACATTTTTTATATGAAAAGTAATAAAAAGTGCTAAAAGTTGTTGGCGTAATCTTATACATTGAGAAGGTCTATGAAGTAAAAGTCGTGAATTAGGGGTTACTAATGTTGATCCATAAACTCATAACCTTTTGCGGATTTCAAACTCTATGTCATTCATTTCTCTAGGTGCATATTTTATCACTCGAATTGTAATAAACTTTGTATAATCACTTTTCTCAGAATCCATTGTGTCTTTCTTTTTGTCCAAATAATGTAATAATCTTTACCTTGGCTACTTTCGTTTTTCAGTTTTTGTGTGTGTGGTGTGGAATTCCTTTTCCTATACCTTCTATAATCGTTATATGAAACGAGGTGACATGCCCACCATTACTCGTGATTAAAATTCTTTCATGTGTAATATCTTTAACATAAAAATTAATTTTAGTATAAAATCATTTTACCATTCAGAAATATTTTTTTTAATAATTTCATTTAAAATGAATTAGTGGACCACACCAATTTGGAAAAAAATTGAACCAAACGAAATTTTTAAAAACATCGTTTACCAATTTTCACCGTAAATTATTAATATTTATTATATTAGTACAGCATATTTTACTAGCAAATGTTAAAACTAAGAAAAGCTGTCTCTGTTTTAGTGATTAACTTAAATCACTACTTTAAAAACCAATAAAAGTATTGCCAAAAGACGTGTTAAAATAAAACAGAAATTTGGAAAAAGAATTTTCAAATAAGAATTGTTATTCTTGTCCAATTGAGGTATTATATGCATTTTTTTAATTATCGTATACGTACATTACCGGCATATTGATACTCATGTCAAAGAATAATTTCGCAAACATTTGTAATTAGTAATTTATACGCACATCGCCTTTATAGGTAATAAAAATATTTAATACATTTTATTTATATAAAAGTTATCACAATTATATCGTTACGAAGAATATCCTAAATCCGTCTAGGTGGGTATGAGGTGAACATAATGAAGCAGGCTCAGTGATGGATAAAAACGCTTTATTCTACATGAAAGCACGAACTCATAGTAGCAAAACACAGATGAAGCGTACAGCAACACATATACATTAAATTGGTAATTAATAACCAGAACAGCAGAAGGCACACAGAGAAAATTATCTCAGCTATTCGCTTGAGCTGAACTCAATACAGATCGTATCAGCTTCATTTCTCTGCTTTTTATAGTTTTCATGACAGGAAAGAAAAGCTTCTAGAAAGATATCGTAACTTCTCTCCTATTAGCTATATCAACAAAATAACAGCAATTTCAGGAACTTACGTTTTTGTCGCCAAATGGTTGCCAAGATTTTTTCTAAGCCATGGGTCACTGACTGGTATCCATTGAGCATCCGTTAGGCCTATCTGTAAATCCCTCTTCTTTGACAAAAACTGTACAGGGAAGTAATATTACAAATTCGTGAGAATATAGATTAACTTAAACAATTAAAAAAATTATTTAAAATAAATTTATAATAAATTACGCAAATTAAGGGAAAACAACACAGGTATTATTGAACAGTAATTTTAACTTGGTTATACAATAATAACTTTAATGTGATGAAAATTTACTTTTCAGTAATGCCAATTTGATTTCCATGTAGTTTTAATGCAGTTCAAATAAATTTTAAAAATGTTTCAAGCATATTTTATTTTACAGATTTAATTTTTTTAGTTAATATGCTTAGACGCACCCGCATTACGACAACATTACATTTTTCCATGTTGTTTGACATTTCTATAAAATTAAGAGCAAATTTAATACAAAAGAATCAAGCTTTAAATAGTATCATGTTACGAGGTTTTGGGCGAGAGGTTTGAGTCTCTTTCATTTTTTAAAAAAATATCTAGGGTTTGTAAATTTTGCTTCCTTTTGATAAAAAATTATTAAATAATTGCCAAAGCATTAAAAAAATTATAGAAAATTATCGTGCTAATATTATATTAAAAAAAGGGAATTAAAAATATAACTGTGAATAATTTTAGAGGAATTTAACATATATCACTTGTAAAATTCGTCTTAGCATTGCATAACTCAGGTTATAAGAGCTAATCATTTCGAGCGGAGTTTATTCGTGAAATCATCGTATAGTTTGGCGAAGTAAAGTCAACATTGGCTCTTTTTTTTTGTCCCATAAAACGCCATATTCCTTCATTGTGCCGGTTAATTTAGTACACATGTTTGGATAGCAATAGCAAACACATAATTTATAAAATAAAATTTGATTCCCAATTGTATAGCTATATCAGTCTGTTAATCCCAAAAATACTTATTCGGATAATTTAGCCTTTTTTTTCCCCAATTCACACCACATGAAACGTATTTTGCGAACTATCAAAAGGATTTTTTTTTCTTTTGTTGCAAGTTTTCTTTTATACTGATGAATGACTTTAAATGTCAGTCAGACTTTTCAGTGTCAAAGTCAGAAAATGAGCAGAAAATTTCACCTGTAATTCTCTTTATCTTTCAACTTTCAATCTTAATACTTCTCTTTATCTTTCAAATCAGTTGCAAAAGTTTTTTGAATTGAGATAAAAAAAAAAAAAAAATAAGCATCATAAAAAATTTGACAGAGTAATAAGGAAGGTGAAAATGAAAGAACTCATATTTTATATTTATCAAATGTTATAGTAGTAGGACTTAATAAGAATATAGGAACTGATAGCATAATTTTAACAAAGAATTCAAAAAGCAAAATAATTGTATATGGAATCATAGAATTCTCTCATTGTAAACTCATATAGCTTATTAAATATTTTTCTTTTGATGATTCATTTGACTTATATGTATAGATTTGTTTTAAACTTCCAACAAGAACAAATAATTTCTGTCAATGATCCATTCAGTTCTAAAGCATGCTTACGTATGGAGTCGTTTTAAGTCTGTTTCTAAGTGGAGTGGAAAAAAATTCTCCAAATGATTCATTTGATTTTTTATATCATGCATGTGTGGATTTTTTTAAGCATTTAACAGGAAAAATTTATCTTTTTTCTTCCAATGATTCACACAACTTTTTAAAGCATGTACATATGTGTATTCTTTTTAAGTCTGTCTCTAAAATTTAAAAAAAAATCCCAACGATTCATTTGATTTTTTCATCTATGAGTAAGAGCGGACTTTCATTATGCATTTAACAGAAAAAAAAATAATTTTTTCTTCCAAAAATTTATTCCATTTTTTTAAACATGCACAATGTGGATTAGTTTTAATCCCCTAACAGGAACAGATAGTATTTCTTCTGGAAATTCGAATTTTTAAGGTATATGTATATAGAGATTCGCTTTAAACTTCTAACTGGAATTCGCTTTGAACACTCTCTATTTTTAAATTAGAGTTTGGAGGGCGGGGGATAGGACAGTAAAGGAAGGGGGTCAAAACTGAAAATAAATAAAGTGGAAGGGAAAACAAAAAAGTTGCTTAAATGAGAATCATACAGATATTTTAACAGATAGCTACGCTTTGTCTCATAATGCACTACGAAATCGTAGCCTTTTTCTTCACGCACGATACGCAAGGAAATGAAAAATTAAATCCACACAATGTATCAATTTTTGTCAAGTGAAGATGAATTAAGTTCATTTCGGTCAATTTTTCAAATACATATATAAGATCAAAATTTTAAACAGTCAGTGAAAGATTCAAGTTAATTCATAATTGTGAATCCTAAAATTATAACTTTCAATTACGAATTTTAGAATGATGATCCAAAATTACGAATCGTAAAATTAAAATCCATTATTAAGAAACTTAGAACTATGATCTTTAATTAAAAAAGTTGGATTTATAATCCGTAATTACAAATCAACAAATTATCTTCCACAATTATAAATAAATCCATTTTAAGAATTGCATGATCAGGGACTTAAGAAACGTTATAATATAATCCATAATTATTAATCGCAAAATTATATTATATGCTTACGAATTGTAAAATTATAAAAGGTAAGTAAACGTCGAAGAATCGTAATCCATAATTATAAATCAACGAATTATAATCCATAATTGAGTATCACAGAATTCTAATATATAATTAGGAATCGCAGAATTACTATCTATAATTACAAATCACTCAAAGAAAAACCGAATGGAGAAGACAAATGTATCAGTTTCTTCAAGACATTAAGAAATACAAATAAACGAATTATAATTCATAATTACGAATCTCAGATTTATAATGCATAATTACGAATCGCAAAATAAGCTTCACAGAATTATAATTCATAATTAAGCAAAATGGTATCATAATCCATAATTGCGAATCTCAGAAATATAATCCATAATTACGAATCGGAAGATTATTATCCATAATTACAATCCGCTCGAAGAAAAACCGAACGGGGCAGACAAATGCCTCCGTTTCTTCAAGACTTCGAGAGAGCGGAGCGCGTGTTTCGTGAGGTGTGTTCTTTTTCACGTGGGCAGACAGTAAACAGTCGCGGAGGAAAAAAAAGGCCCCTGATCAAACAAGCGGCCTCGTGATCTCAATCAAATGTAGTGGATTCGAAATCGAATGAATGGGATGTTTCCCCACAGCCTTATCACGCACCGTTCCAAAGGTCGCAAGAAACACCCCAACTGCAATTTTGCTAACATTTTTATTGGATATCAAACAGATCGTTTTATAATTATATTGATAAATTCCAGTTAAGGTGAATATTTGAAAAAAATTAAAAGATCAAATTGTATCAGTCTCTATAATACTGAACAAAATCCAAAAATTAATTTAAAACAAAAAAAGTTTAATAAAAAAAATGTAAATATAAATTTATTAGCGTATTAGAGAGCAGAATTTTCAATTCAATTATTTGTTAATTTTTAGAGATAAATTTAAAATTTATTGTTATAAATTCTATAGAACCAGCTCGAATTCACTACATGGTAATATCATCGATTAACTGCTTGTTTAACTCCTAAAATATTAAAATAGTGTAATGTCATCGAAAATACACAGGTGTACAAAGGTTCACAACTTGAGCGTATCAGGAATTTAACTGAAAAATAAATATCAAAATGCCAATTTTATAAATAATCAAGTTAAATAAAAGTATAAAAGTTTCCTACTAGTTATTACTAGTTTAAGTAAAATAAAAGTATAAAAAAATGTTACAAGTTTCCAAGGTCTATTTAAAAGTAAGTTTAAAAGTGTTAAAATACATTTAAAAGCGTGTTAAAATGTATTTAAATGTATGCTCATTAGTCTAGGAAGTTATTTCAAATAATCAAAAAATTGTATTTAAAAGTGAAAAAACTTTTTGATCTGAAATAAGGATATAAAAATAAAATCTTGAAAATGTAATAGAATTACTCTGAATAAATTGTAGTTTTAACTATAACCATAACACAATTTTTGATTACCAAATAGTCGCCTTGGGCAACCAGCAGTTCCCACATCATACAAATAGATTAATTTGATAATGTCAACAAACTTTCAGGAAGCATATCTTATAATATCAAATGAAAGAAATATTTTAAATTATACTTACAATTAATCCTTTAGTCGGCAAATGGTGAAAAATTGCTGTAAAACATTTTGGGGTGCTGAATGGAAGCCGAATTGATAGTCCGCAGTCTTGGCGACATCAACTGGAGACAAAAATAAAGGTTCCTAAATTTCGAAAATCTTAGCAATAGCTCCATAAGGACTTTGAACTTGCTCCAAAATATTCGATGCCTTGTCACAAGAGCTATAAAAGTGGACGTGCACAGACAAGAATTAGTCAGTAGGAGATAAATTAGTTGAGAAAAGTCTGTTTCTAGAGTGTTGATCTTTAGCAAGTTCTCTCTGCGCGCTTTGTACTGATGCAAGTGTTCATTGCCGATTTTTTGCTTCTGTACTATTGTTTACTGTAAAAGTTGTTCTTCTGTACGCTAATGTTGCATTTCATTGCTTTTTCATGTTTTCACACACAACAAAGTATTGCTATTCTTTATTCACCCTATTGAACTTTTAACACCTCACACCCATCGACTGAAATTAGCATTCGTTACAAGGTGTGTCTAAAAATGCATTATTTGAATAATTAAGCTGGATTTTCTAAAATCATGAAACAAATCTAGGGGAAGGTGACAGCAGAGTTTATTACAGCAAGATATTTCTTACATAGGAATCTATAAGTGAAATGGCTTATTCTGTCATAAATAAAAAGAAATAAGATAAGAAAAGGGAAAAAAAATCATTATTTAACATTGTTACGAACTGTTTCTTTCCACCGATTCACTCTTCTGGTCTCACTTTCTGGTGTTTGCGTCTTACCGCATCACTTCAATCTATTGAATCCTCCATAAAAGATATTTGCTATAGGGAATTGTTCTACCTCTCAAAGTTTGTTGCTCGATTTTAGAGTCGCATGCTTTGCAAATTTTGTTTCGTGAACCATTTTTTTTTAACTTTACGAGATATGGAAAGAAAAATCATTATACCGTCAAAAAACCCTTACACGTTATTTTATTTATTTTTTATTTCTCAGATGTTTTCGTGCTTAAAAAATACATCTTTGGAATGATCCCTTTCTGTCTATGAACACGATAATTCAAACATGCTTTTGGATGGATGGAATTTGATATATAAACTTAACACCAAATTTGTAGATTTCACTCGAATTTTGACCGAAATTCATAGAGAGAATGCGTTGCTTTTCCACTCCAAATGTACTCATTAAGTGCAAAAGGTAAAGATATCGATATGTAAAATTTGGTATTCTGGTTATCGAAAATGTAGGTATACAACAAATTTTGAATTAAAGGTAGTTCATGAATACACAAACATGGTCTTAACCATAGAACATAGATCTTTAAACGGTAGAGAGACTACCAAAAGATAATCTATGCCAGTGAATTTTGTAAAAGAAATTGAATTCTGTAAAGAAGATAATCTATGCCAGTGAA
>JAPMOR010115016.1:0-12405 GCA_026543865.1 Argiope aurantia | reverse complement strand
TGTAAAAGAAATTGAATTCTGTAAAGAAGATAATCTATGCCAGTGAAAAAGAAAAACAAGAAAGAGTGGTCCCAGAAATTTTCTTCCATACTTCCATAAAGACATTGTCTTCCTCCTTAGTCCCGCATGAAATTGTGAACCATAGGAAAGGCCGGAAATGCTATGAGTGCTGAAATATTTATTTTCATAGATCCACATACACGACCTTCGTGCTTCATAGTATAGTAAAGGAAAAATGGCATATGTGTATTATTACCCACATGCCATTGGCGAACAATAGCTATGAAGGAATCTGTTGGCGTATGATTTTTGTGATGAATCCATAAGATGTTCTTAATACATAAATACCAGTATGTATTTTGGGAACATTTTTTCCTTTGCAGTAGAAGAACAATTATCATTACAAGATCACGAACCAAACTATTTATTTAAATCACTTCCTTTTTGAGGTGTTATGTTTACTTTCATGTAAAATAGCAGACGGACAAAATGGACCCTTCGACAGATTTAAAGCTTTTCTCGGGATTTTGACAAGAGAAGGTGAAAATTGAAACAAAATTATCAGACCAATTCAGGGAATGAAACTTTTGTTATTAAGTCTTGTTTTCCGAAAATATTATCATTCTGAAGTCTTCTTTTTTGGGAATTATTTTAAGCCTTTCCCATCGATTTAACTGAAGCCGACACTTCGAAACTTTTTTCATTTTCTTTCTTATAAATGAGTTATCTCACTTCCTCTCGAATTATATTTGTAGACATTTTAGAAAGGCAGTGAATTCTCTTGGTTATTCAGATTTTATTTTCAGAATCCTTCACCTGAAACTATGTATCAGACGTTATTTATCTAATACTCTAGGATTCCTAGTTATTACTTTCATAGATTACTTTCATAGACAGATAGATTAACAGCCTGTTAAGGTATATGGCAAATTTCAGGAGGAATTTTCTGAAAATAGTTATATTTTTGAATATTTGCATAAAAAAAAGTTTGAAAAATCTATGAAACGAATTATTCCAGTCAAGTAGTAAAAGTTGTTGTTAAAAATTGGAAAAAGGACTACTTTTTCTCGGCTAAAAAAAGGTATAACTCAAAATTTTTCAAGTTTAGAAATTTATCAAATGATTTGGTTAAAGTTTTGCAGATTGCATATTATCTAATTCCTGAACTAAAAAATAAGCTGAATTTCTATCTATTCTTTAAATATTGGTGATCGACTGATAAATAACGTAAAATTTTCAATCTTTTCACATTGTGAATGACTAAAACAACTATAAAATATTTCTAAGTGAATCGATTACTTATTAATTCAGGAACTGCAGAAAAATAAGAAATTATTGTAACAACTTTGAACAAAATATATGCATTAGATTTTAATTTATGAGGGTTTGATAAAATTCTATCAAAGATCAGAATCTTAGAAAATTGCATCTAAATATGTAAAATAGCATTAAGACATATGTAAATGCAAAAATAAAAAATCAATGTAACTTCCCAAAGAATAGACTTAGAAAATCAATTTCTCAATGTAGTGACTTACTATATGAGTTTTGTTTAAAATTCGCTAAACTCTACAAGTCAAAACGTACAATTAAAAAAATCTACAAAAATGTAATAGATTTGGCTTGGTTCAGTTATATTAACGTTTTGTATTAAAGCAGCACTACGACTATTTTGAGACAGCCACGGTCAGATGACGGGGACAGCTCTTAAAGTGGCATTCCTCCCCTCGCCAAGCTTCCACACGACACCAACGGGACAAACGTTTGGCCCTGACGGATTTAACGTACACCAGACCCTCTTTCAAAAAGGTTCTTTTCTGGAATCTGGTCTTGAACCTGAAATCCTCCAGTTTCGAAGCCGAGACCACCAGGCCACCACAGCCCCACAAAATGTAATAGAAATCTACAAACTAAATATAATGCAAAGACCACATACCAAATTTCATCTTTCGAGCTTATAGAGTATTTGAGTTATCGTGTTCACAGAAATCTAGAATTCCAAAAACGTGCTTTTCGGTTACAGGTAGATTTGAAAAAATTTCGAATTTTCCGATGAGTACTGCATTTTCTCTTTTAATGCTATGTAAAAGTCGAAAGGAAAGCATTTACACTAGTTCAAACTTTATTTTAATCCTTGTGAAACAGTTCTTCTATAGAATTGTACATATCACAGTTAAAATTAACTTTCAATGAAGGCCCTTTTTTTGTATTCTTCACTGTAAGGGTCTTAATTCAATAACGAGCTACTCATACTTTTGGTCATAAAAGACCAGCTGAAAATGGTCTTCGGTAATTGGGTCTGACTTGCTCCTTTTGGTTTCCCGTTTCCTATTGCCAATTGATCCGAGGATTTCAAACCATTAAAGTGAGAATGAAAGTCGTTGGATCCCGATATCCAAAAGAACTTCTCCGATGAGGGAAAATTGAACAACTAGAATGAGGGAATTCAAAATGAATTACGAAATTCGAAAAGCTATTGAGGAGAACATTAAAACATACCCTAATCATGGCGAAATAGGGAACATCTACTTGAAGATATAAAATAAAAGTTCAGAAATTTTACCAATCTACAGTCATTTTGGGGTTAAGTCCCCGTTACATATACAAGCCACTGTTTTTTGTTGTTGTTGTTGTTGTTGTTTTACTTCTTCATATACGAAGCATTGAAAAAACCAGTTTATTTTTCATCTCCACAAAACTTTCTCGCGTATTCCCTAATAAACTTGTTATACCGGAGAATACCTTACATGGCACTGACGTACAATAGTTACCAAGTATTAACTTTTGGAGTGAATCTAGCATTCTTACTGAACCTATCGTGCCATCCTTGGCGAGTTATTTGGCGATTCATCCCTGGCATGCAGTTAATAGTATCTGAAAACTGAATTTGTGTTTTAGACGCGTTCTTCCCAACTAATGAAAACAAAAAGTTGGCACAAAATTGCATTTATAGTCACAAAATCCCATACTTAATATGATAGATTTAAGTCACTGCGTTTTTCAATTATCGCGTTAATATGTTTCTGAAAATACAGACCGACAGCAGGTCCGGCAACCTTTTGTTTATTTTTGTCTCAATATTTGATAGGTGTCTACACAAGAGATGTAAAATCTATCTACCGAATTTGATCTGTCTAGCTCTTTGCGTTGTTTAATTATCGTCTTAACTTATATCCGAACAAAAAAGACAGACGGACTTCCTCTGGGCAGATTTTACTGAAAATTTGATGTAAAATATAAAGACTTGATGCGAAGACCGTATACCGAATTCCATACGTCTAGCTCAAAGTATTTTTGAGTTATCTTTGTCACAGAGAGGCAGATAGATATTTTTCGAAAATGCGTTTTTCGAACTCAGAGAGGTCTAAAACGTGGAGATGCGTTCCAACTCAAGTTCGGTTTTTTTGTCAATTACTATACTTTCTCTATATTCCATATTCGAGAAAGTAAAAAGCCTTGTAAACATCAAAAATTCCCAACTCGTGATTTTGACGAATCCCCACTTTCCACATTTTTCAAGATCCGAAAAACACATCTTTTTAATTATGTCTATCTGTCTACGAACACGATCATTCAAACATATTTGGAGCTAGACCGATGAAATTTGAAGTATGGATTTAACAACAAATTTGCAGTCTTGAATCGAATTTCGAACAAAATTCAATCAGAGGAAGTTTGCTCGGTTATTCGTGTACAAGTGAATACAATAACAAGAAAACGTAAAGAGCAGCTAGATAGATAAAATTTGGTACATGCATTTACCGTCTGATATATAAATCCGCATTAGATTTGTTTAACTAATGCGAATTAGTTAAACATATATAGTTCAATTAAAACTAAATTTAGTTCAATTAATTGTAACTAAAGCTTACAATGAATTGAAAAATTAGCTGTTCATTTGAACTTTTGTACACATATAAACGCAATAATTTAAAAATATAACATCTTAGGTAAATGAAAATTGGTTCACAGTTTTAGTAATCCAAAGTATAAATCTTTATCAAATTTTGAATTGGAATTCTGAACATTGAATCTATCAAAGTGTTGACTTGTCTGTATTTTAACAAACAAAACGGGAAGACTAAAATAAATTAAATTTAGTAAACGTCATTACAATTATAGCCAAATTTTGGTTTGAATCTGTTGGAAGAAATACGTCATGTATACATAATCAGATTTTATGTACTTGTGTATTAACTGCATGCCTGCATTTAATCGTCAGAGATAATAGGATCTTTCAACTATTATTTGCGAATGCCATATGCAAGTGCCAATTTTTTACTGTACAACAAAGCACACATTCGAAAATCGAATTTGTGTTTTAGGCACGTTTTTTTCCAACCGATTGAAAAAAAAAAAAAACACTAAAACTTAATACAAAGCTATACTTGCAGTCACAAAATCCCATACCAAATTTTATTAATTTAAGTGATTGCATTTTCGAGTCTAAAACTACAGACCGACAAACGGCCAATCTCTTGTCCGATTTGGTTAAAATTTGATATATGTCTACACTATAGATGTTAAATATGTGTATAGAGTACCATCTATCCAGCTCTTCTCTTTCTGTAATTATCATGCTAACTTATATTTGAACAGCCGGACAGATAGACTTCCTCTGAGCAGATTTTGCTCATCGATAGAAATCTAGAATTTTACATTAAATTTACATTCCCTCCAGCTCAAAGTGTTTTTGAATTACCTTTGTCACAGATAGACAGGCGTCACATTTTTCAAAAATGTGTTTATCGAACTCAGGTAGGTCTGAAACATGGAGATTTGTCAAAATCTCGAGTTCGAATTTTTTGACGATTACTATAACTTCTCTACTGCGTATAAGAGAAAGTAAAAACAAAAAAACCTGGAATCTAGTTCTTGATACCAGTGAATTTATTTTAATTTATGCTGTTTCTCTTGCATTCGGGTTTTTTTTTCTATTGATAACACTTAAAACAGCTGAGTTTACTTATTAATGAAATACTGTAATTTTAAAATTCTTTTAAATAGGTATCACTGTCAAAGTAACGAAAAATTGAAGGAAAATAGGTCCCCCCCCCCTACCATACGTTTGTTTTTTATGTTTTTCATTTTGTTGCGTGAATATACAAAGAGTAATTAGCCACAAGTCAGTACTGATTGCACATGTCAGGTTTCACGCCCCGGTAGTTTTTATGAAGAGGGTAGAGCGATTCCTTTCTTGATTTTAGCATTTCAGTCTCTAAAAATGTTAATTGTCTTTGTTGCCTACAAACAAAAAAGATGGTTTAAATATTCATTATTTATTACCTGCCATGCACTCCGACAGAAGGCTAATCTAATAACCCTATCATATTAAGTATCTTAAGAGAATAAATACATCTTTAGAAGTTGAAATATATAAGGATTATTCTTCTAAATAATAGTAACCTGCAGAGTTGACTCAAAACAATGTTTACAACTATTTGAAAGGAGAGGGGGGGGGGCATTTTAAAACAATTTGATTACAATAGTTATATGTAAAAATTATTTTAACTTACATTGCCAGTCTTATTTTAATTTAAAATAAAACAGGGGTAGTAGTCTTCCCAAAACTTGCTCGCACATTCTCTAATAAACTTGTCACACTGCAGAACGTCTTTCATCGTATTGGCGTACAATAGCCCCGAACTATTAACAATTTCCGTGAATTTAGCATCGTTCCTCAATCTATCGTATCATTTCTGATGAGTTATTTAGAGATGAATCCCTGTCATGGGGTTAATAGTATTCCAAAATTAAATTTGTGTTTTGGACATGTTTTTCTCAACCGATTGAAACAAAATTTTGGTACAATGCTGCACTTGTAGTCACAAAATCTCAGTGAAATTTGATATATTTACGTCATTCAATTTGTGAATAATCGTTTCTGAAAGTACAGATCGACAGACAGTTAACCCGCAGTTGGATCTGGCTCAAAATTTGGCAGGTGTTTACAAGTGTCTAGAGATGTTAAATCTGTGTACTGCACCTATCTAACTCTCTTCGTTTTGTTACTATCGTGTTAACATATATTCGAACAGATGGACTTTTTCTGAACAGATTTTACTCAAAATTTGATAGAAGTCAACGGTTGAAATGTGGTGTAAAGACCTCCACCAAATCTCAGCCGTCTAGCTTAAATTGTTTTTCAGTTTTTTTCCCCCATCAGAAATAGACAGATAGACGGGCATTTTCCAGAAATGTGTTTTATGAACTCAGGGAAATTCAAACGCAGAGATTTGTCAAAATATCGAATTCGAATTTTTAACGAGTACTATACTTTGTCTATATTAAATATACGGTAAAGTAATATTGTTTAAGTAATGGTACTGTTTTTGTTTTTGTCATTGCTGTTTATTTGATTTTTGAAAACTTTCACCTTTAGAATACGGCCAATTATATTCTCGAACAAGCTTTGAAAACAAGAGAAATGCATACAATAGAGAAAAATGCCTTCTCAGGTTTCAAGCTATTAGAAAATGCAATCAGTGGTCTTTTCTTAAGTAGTGGGGCTATCCGCTCTTGTCTCTAGCATTAACATTAGACTTGGTTATTACTCATGGAATGTACTCTTATGGCAAGGAAATAAAATTATCGGTAAGGTAACGATGATTTCCCAATTCATTTAATTAGGATTTTGAAAAAAAAAAAAAAACCCTTCAAAAGAAGTATGTCTGTCCAGCTATAAGTTAACACAATAATTGCAAAATAAGATGAATAAAATTTGGTGCACAAATACTATAAGATATGTATCAATTTTGGAACCAAATCCGTCAAGGAGTGGATCATCCATCGGTCAATACTTTCACAAGCAAACAAACATTATAACTCAAAAATTCAATGAAATTCGGTATGTGCTACACTGACTGCAATTGTAGTCCCATGTTTCAATTTTGGTTCCAGGCAGTAGAAAATAAAGTATCCAAAATAAATATCCGGTTTTCTGGCACAGTCATGCCAACCAGTAATCGAAAAAAAAATTGTCAAAACTCTCATGCTAATAGCCTTTTTCATAACTATTGTTTGCCATTGGCATCCACTGCATAGTATAAAAGTAATTAATACTTAAGCATATTTATTCTTTATTATATTACGAAGCACATAACTCTCATGTGTAGGACTCTGAAAATAAAAATTTGCGTAATATTGGCATTCCTGGACTTGCCCAAGACCCTTGTGAAGCGAGGTGGATAATAGCTTTATTACAGAGTATACAAGAAAAATTTCGGAAGACCACTTACACTATACCACAAATTGCATTTACTGCAGTCATGAGTTTCAAAATTCCTTGCAAAGATACTGGAGCCTTTTGTAAATGAAATCAGCAGCTTCATTAGTCTTAATTTCTTTTCAATCTTTACAACTGAATGATCTCCCAAAAATTTTAAACCGTTGAAATTTTCTTCATTTTAATCGCTAAATTCGTCACCAAATGGCCAAATGGCGGTACACTTGACGCCAAAACGCACAGTGACCTGGATTCTTTCAGCAGTCGCTAGCTATCTGTAAAACTCTCTTCTTTACAAGGAGACGCTGTGCAAGGAAACAATGACAGACTCATAACAATATTATATTTCATATTTGTAATTCGTTCTATTTTTAACTTATCGTATTCTTAGAATGACAGACATCATTCCAAAAATGTCCTTTTTCTGACTCGGGAGATGTAAAACCAAGATTTTTCAAAATCTTGATAGTGAATCTTTCGACAATTACAAATGCTGTCGCTTTGTAAACATTTCGTTTACAAAAAAGTGATATGCATTCAGTTAAAAAAAATCTGAGCACAACGCACTGTTTATTACGAAATAGTCAAGTGGTTATGAACATGAAATTATAAGCAATTGTGACTCCCGATAGTAATGTGATTGCATGACTAATTTCATTGCTGTTGTTCTGGAGAGTGTGTGTGCGATTGTAAAGGATTGTGATTATGTGTGTGATTTTGAAACCTAGCAAACTAAATTCTGAATTTCATTACATGACTTTAACATAAAAAATTAAGACCTTTGTCTAATTTTGATTGCATTCATCAAAGTGAAACCTCTGTGTCTGTCCATAGTGTCTGAACAAGTTAATTCAAGATAGATAGAATCAATTTGATAAGTTGCCTTGATTCCAAAGTTATATATCTGCATGAAAATTTTGAAAACAAATCTTAAATGCATAGTCGATTCTCTTTCCTACAAGATGAAACTAAACAAAAAATTCCCAATGTTGTGCAAATAAAGAAGTAAAAAAGTTTGTTTTTTAATTATACAGCAACAAAAATTAATTCATCAATTCTATTTAATTCTCACCCATTGATTTTTTCATCAATTCTATTTAATTCTCACTCATTGATTTTTTCAGCAATTCCATTTAATTCTCACTCATTGATTTTTTTTTTCGTTAATTCTATTTAATTCTCACCCATTGATTTTTTTTCGTCAATTCTATTTAATTCTCACCCATTGATTTTTTTCATCAATTCTATTTAATTCTCACCCATTGATTTTTTCATCAATTCTATTTAATTCTCACCCATTGATTTTTTTTCCTCAACTCTATTCTCCTTTCGATTTCTTTATGATATTATGGAATACACATACTAAAGCAAAATCTTGTCTCCATGACATCAAACAAAGAGAACTTTCATTGGTTAATCAATTGATCTATTAAATCAATCGATTTCTATCGATGTTGATTTGTTTTAATCTTTATTGTAAGATAATATCAAATCGCAGAAGCTCTTCAACAAAATTAATGGCGATAGATTTGGTAACTTAAAAACAAACAAATCGATCACATTTGGCTTAGTAAAGGATGTCTCAACTATCTCGTATCGAGATCAGGGTTGTTGTTTCATCTTCTTCTCTTATCACTGAACAGAAATCGTTCTTACTTATCGGTTGATGACCCGAAGGGATCAATTTTTGCGCTCGATTCAGAGCCTCCTCGCACATCTTCCGGCTCAAACCATTACTTTTCCGCTCAGAAATTAAACGGAAAAATTACTTTTTCGCCTTTTTCCTATACCAAGTATTCTAATCATCAAAAGATTCGATGCTTTTTTTTAATTTTTAAATTGAGATTTTGACAAATCTCCAAGTTTTACACTTCCCCAAGTCCAAAAAAACACATTTCTGGAATAGTGTCTTTCGCATACCCTCCAACATTGGTTGTCCAGTAGCACTTCTTTCACATAACGAATATCTACAAATTATTTAATAGATATTTCGAAAGAGTTTAAATTAATTAAAATATTACTCAAAATTATTTAACAGAAATTTATTATTGACTAAATTATAAGTGAAATTATTTTACTTAAAAACACACACACACTCCGATTTTGTTGATCGAACAAATTGACCCTTTGCACTCGGAAAAGTAATTCGATGCATAATTATTCTCCTAATATAAATACTTACTTTTTTTATTGTTCCAATATATATATATATATAATTATTTTAAGTTGAATCTGCATCTTTTTACCATTCTGTAGGCGTTTTCACCAACCAAAATTGAAGGGGGGGGGAAACTCACGTCAAAATGATGCACCGTCTTAGAATGTTGAGTGAGAGGCACCATTCGAGTGAAAAGGGTTAACACTGTTAGTCAGACATTTTCATTTTTTTTTTCAATACATAGCAAACATTTGTACTTTTTAAAAGTCATAGCTGCCCAGTTTAACCCCATAGGAAACTCGTTATGCATTTTGTCAAGAGGAGTGACTATATGTTTTTGCATGCACAGAGAAACAAGATTCAGCTTTTTTTCAAACGATACTTTAAAAAAAACCCACTAATCTTCAGCATTGCTGTGAGCAAAGATTCAGTATGAAGATATTTTCCGCGGTTTTTATATTTTTCCGCAGTTTTTCACTATATATTCGTAACACTGTAGTTTTCACCTAACTTCCATAGCAATTATGGAAATTCCCTAACTGTTGGAAGGCATGCTGTCGGTCTATTTGTGGTCCAAATTTGTAAGCTTCTATCAAATTTTGAATAAAATGCATATTGAGAAATTTAGTCATATGTCTGTTTCGGAGCAATTGAACACGATAATTACAAAAATAAAGAGCTAGATATATGAAATTTATTACACTGTTTTAGCATGTAAAATGTAGATTCGTATAAAATTTCCAGTAAAATCCGTCAAGGAGTTGACAATTTAATTGTTTATAGGTTTGTAAATTTGTTTATAGGTTTGTTTATAGGTTAATTGTTACGTCTTTAAACAGCAAAGACGTAGATATGTGAAATTCAGTATGCAATTATTTTATTGAAATGGTAGTTTTTCATCAAATTTCGATTTCAATCAGTCAAAATAAAAGAGGGGGACATCCAAAATATGCACTCGATTTTCTTCATTCCTGAGGACAAAACTCTGATGTGAATCAATTTGAAAATAAGAAACTGAGCGCTCGCGATGTTCATAAATTTGCCTTAGGTGCGCAATTTTTTTATAATGGAGAAGTGGGGGGGGGGGCTGGGGGATATTTTTGCAGGAAGTATGCGAGAACGTTTTGCAGAGACTTGGTTTCTGTATATTTACAAAATACGACATTTATTATATTTTGCTTCGAGATATCGAATATTCATTTCGGGACTCTTTCCGTTGACCGAACGAGTCCAAATTTTAATACAGATCTCCAAACTTTGAAATCACAATCCTATACCAATTTTCATTTATTTAATTTGCAACATTTTTGAATAATTGTGTTCATATAAATTGACAGATAAATCTACCAGCTCGAATTTCATCCAAAATGAGACACAAATACACCATTTCCTCAATAGATTGTATACTTAAATTCCCCATCAAGCCTGCTGCATTCTTAAATCCTCATGCTCACAATCCCACAAACAGTCAAATGACTTACAGTCCCTTTGCTGAAGAAACTGTCTCTCAATTTTTATATAGATCTATAACTCTAAAAATAAAACGATGGGCTAAATTCCATTTATCTAACTCATTGTATTTTTAGGTATAGTGTTTACAAATAAGACAGACAGACTGAGAAACTTCTCATAAATATGATGTGTTGACAATTACGTTTTCAAGATTTAAAATTATATATATATATATTATTTTTCAAATAATAATAATTATGTTGAATTTGATTTGTACTTGTAAATTAATACTAAAGGAGGTCAAAATGTATTAATTCTAAAATGTGAGTAAAGAAACGTCTTTTTTTTTTTTTTTTTTTTCACAGAATACTAATTTGGTGTCAAAAAATAACTTAAAATTTTTTTCCTAGTTTTTAATGTTTCTTTCATATAAAATATTTAACAAAATGTAAGGCCTTTTTAAGATAAATTATTTATTTATATATTACGATTAATCATATTATTACATGTCGGTTATTTATAGAGAATAAGTATTGTTTCTATGTGCTCTATAATATTTATTTTGATTTCATACATGGAGAAGCTCTCTCTTAAAATATTTTTCGCCCTGCTAGTAGTTCAGTCAGAGAGCGGCCCCCAATTCTCACTGGTTCTCAAAATTTAGTGAGTGGCGATGAACTTTTAATTGCTCAGTAGAATCTTGTAGAACGTTTTGATGAGGTCATGCGCTTGCGCAAGATTTCTTGCCCAATAAATGGCCATTAAAGGGGGCCATTATGTTTTTCGAGTACTATTGGTGGATCGAAGGGAATGTTCAGATGAATTTCGACCACGGCATAACATTCGAAAAGAAGAATGTAAGGTCTTGAAGAGGAAATTTTTGATTTGCCATAAAGGGTGCCTTTCACGAAACACAGAAATGAGAAAAACACAAAAAGAAATCCAATATTTGATTGAAAAAAAATACCTATGCTTAAGTCAGCAAATGTCGTCCAGGGCGGAACGATTTTCTTTTTGTCTATCCCCTGTCTTACTTAACTACTAGGTCCCAACCTATACTTTTGAGCTACCTTCACAGTTCCCAATCTTCCAAAACTTCTTATCCTTATTATTCATCGATCATTTTTTTTTCTTTTTTCTTTTTCGTTTTGTAATTTGTAAAAAAATTTCTTCATGAAAATGAAACGCGGAAAATTTTCCAAGCTTCTATTCATAAGTATAGACAATTTATGAAGACAGGATCGACACTTTTGAGCTACCATCTCTACCTTCTCTATGTTTCAGAATGTTTTATTGATTATAATCTATGTATATAAGCATTTTTTTCATCCATTCTTAATTTATTTTATACTAGCCGCCTTTGGCGACCAGCCGGTTCGCGAGTATTACCGCTCGCTACAATTTTCAATTAAATATTTTAAGTAACTGGTCTCTTAAAGGATTCTCAAACAAAACATTTTTAATCTTCAAATTTTTATAGTCATACCAAACTTATATTGTTTAGATCGTTTCGTTCAATTTACTATATATATTTTGCTAATTTGTTGCCATTTCCGGTAAAACTTCAACA
>JAPMOR010115009.1:421674-440381 GCA_026543865.1 Argiope aurantia | reverse complement strand
TTTTTTTTATTAATTGAAATATGATACAGGGTTCCTTGCAAACATATAGACTCCATGGGTTTTCATTTTCTATTTATTTCAAATGAATGGGTTAGTGACAAAACAATATATGCTGAGTATGAATTTAAAAAAATGACACTTTGGCTAAGAGAATTACATTGAATATATTAAGACTAATTAATTAAATTGTTTAAAAATACAAGAGAGAATATTATATCTAATTATTTACCTCAGCTTCATCCTATAACTTGAAATAGTAGTTAATAACAAAGCATTTTTAAATTTTATCTTCAATCTCGCTGTCAAAATTATCTAATAGATGTTCTTTTGAATAATATAAGAAAAATGGTCATATCATGGAAGTAAAAGTAAAATTAAAATGACATTTTAAATGGCATGGGATATAAAGTGCTAATTGTTTATATTCAGTATACAGTCTTTTGCTTTATATCCAATCAGAATATAGTACAGCCTTCATAAGCCAACAAATTTCATAGTTGATTGACCTTCTCAAAATTCTTTAAAATGACAATGAATTTATTAATAAAACATTGCTTGAAAATCCGAGAAATATTCTTGAAAGCAAATATAAAAAAAATCAATAAATTACTTTTAATAAGCTCCTCTGAAACAACATTTCTACCACTTCTTTAAGGATAGGTAAAATTCCACTATGATGAACCCCAAATCCTCGAGCTAGTTGTTCACCCATTAATTTCACCTATGGGAAATTAAAAAAAGTGAACATTAAAATATTTCATATTTCAAATGAGAGAAAAACATACTTCTAATAATAATGGGCATTTTCAATGCAAATTATGAATATCTTAATGGGCGCAGTTTCATGAATGTCTTATTTTACAAGCTATGTTCAGTTCTGTAATGGATGTGTATCAAATATAACAATTACAGAAAAGTTAAAACAAAATTTAATAAGCACTCCATTTTGCTAGGTGTTCTCTCAACTACCAAATACACTTTGTAATATCTTGATCCTGACCGATCAAATAAGAGAGTAGTGTAACAAAACAATTCTTTTATTTACAGCCTTATATATGTACACAAAACAAACGGTTCTCATCTAGATTAAAATCATTTACAAAATTCACACAACAATTGAAAGATTAATCATGAAACAGCTCATTGATCAAATCGGAGAACCAACACCAAAAAACGCTGTTAGCTCAAACGGCAACTCCAGGGACCATTCCAGAAATCCACAACTCTTTATCAGGTGGATTCTAACACAGAAACTCGAATCACATGGAACTTCTCACAAAATTACAAACAGCTTCAAACACCGACGTCCCTTCAACCCCTCTTACTGCTACCCTCTCTTCTCTCACCCTCTTCAAACAAACAAACAAAATGCATTTTATTTCCACCAGATCTCTACCTCAGATTTTCTCATTGGTGATCTTGAGTTCCTAATCACCCAATAGCTGCTCAGCAATGCTTCCTCAATGGTCTCAAGTCGATTGTGGGAATGTCTGTTAATGATCCATCTTTGTAACTGACCCCCTGCCAAATACATGTTAGTTATAATCAATTCACAGCTAACACCAGCTGACATCCACCTGAGTTCAACTCTTAATGACAACGGTTGCTAGTGATTGACCATATCTTGAAGATTTGAAGAATCTCTTCATAAGGAAAAAAATGTAACATCTGAATGTTTTGGCGTTCTTCTTCCTTGAAAACATGATGGATCTACTTAAAACAATGAAACACTCATCTGTGATCCTTTATTTGGATACAACAAATGACCAGACACAATGACTCTACCAGTAAAAAGAACCACATGTGGCAGTTCATAGGCACATAACTATGTGATGGGAAAATGGGTGATGTTACATCTGATAGTCTGCAGGCACTTAATTATGTGTGAAAAAATGGGTGACGTCACATCCAGCCAGAATACCAATTACCATGCAAGGGAAATGGGTAAATGTTACAACTTCCATAATATAGAATGATCTCTGCTAATCTTAGTCATATTATGAAGAGAATCAAGTGTGCATTTTAGGCATTTTTAACTGATTGAATCCAAAATTTGACACCCTTCCACCACTTAAGAATCAAGACTATACATGGAATCTTATTTACCAAACTATGCACAATCTGAGTTCATATATACATGAATAGATGAGTTGTCTGACAGTCAGTGGATTTACTTCGAAATTAGAACCAAATCTATAAGCTCGGAATACAAATGAGATATTAAATTTCACCCAATTAGCTTATTGCATTTGTGAGTTATTACATTCGCATGAGCATAAAAAGACAGATAAACCAGTTAATCTGTAATCAGATTTGGTCCAAAATTTCAAGCAGATTTAATATTATAGTAGCCACAAAGCAACTATTCTCATCCTACCTACATACCTAAGATAAATTAAATGGTAATCATTATGGCAGCACTGAGGTGGAAACTATGACTGCATCCTAATGGCCAACAAAAGCCATGCTGCAACCCCTTCCATATAAAGCATTTCCTATGATTGGAGAAGAGGTAACTCACAATCAAAGATCAGGAAAATGTAGTACAATTAATTAAATTTGTAAAAATACAGGAGAAAATATTATACCTAATTATTTCCCTCAGCTTCATCATGAAATTGACTCTTAAATATACCATATAAGGCATTTCCTATCATCAGAGAAGAGGTAACTCACAATCCCAGATGAGAACAGTTAGTACAAGTAATTGTCCCAAAACAATTAGCAAATCAAATGCTTTTCGTTATCATATTTAGAATGTGGCCATTAGAAGTCTGTCATTTTAGAAATAATTACTATATTTTGCATAACTGCAAGAGAAGAAAACAAAAAGATGAGCAATGAAATTTCTTACTGAGTAAAGCAATATCAATATTAGTCTACCTGAGGAAGTTTTCTATCTTCTGCTTTAAGTTTAGATATACATTCATTGAAAAATTTTGTTATTTCCCTTTTTTCTACTTGTGTTGTAAGATCTTTACTTGACAGCATTTCTGCATGTGTGTTACATTTTTTTCTTGATAGAGTAAAGCAAACAGCTGGCAGGAGATCTTTTTTCTGCAGATAGCCTAAGAGACCAATGTAAACGTTCTTTTCCTATAGAGCAAAAATAAACATAACATATAAATATTTAACATTAACAATATTTTATAAAACATTTACAAAAATTAAAAATAAAAACTTTATCAAACAAATAAATGAACAGAGTCTGACTAGTCTGAACTATTTAGACTACAAGTAAATTAGACTACCAACTATTCGGTAAAAAATTCAGATTATTATTTTTTTTTTAACTTCAACTAAAGTTTAAAATATTTTTATGCTTGATACAGATCAATACTCTGCAACTTTATAATAAAATTCAAACTATTTTTCTTGTTAATACAAATATATAATTACATGCATTTCTTTTATAATTTAAAATTTAAGCCTAAGAAATGAAGATTATAATTATTCTCTTCAGGTGTGTTGGTAAAATTGTAGCATATTTTAATTCCTTTTTTTTTATATCATTTTTATGTGAAATTTGTTAATAAAGCCTTCTTATCTATATAATATATTAGAAAATATCTTCAATAAGTTAAATGATTAGTTTTTTAAATATTTTTTATCAGCATGATTTAATTTAATTAACATATTGCTGAATGCAAAATTTATCAAATTATTTTAACATAGGAATCAGTCATATATTTTTCATAAGGAATAATAAAGTAAAACTGAAATCCAATAATGTTTAATTAGATATTAAATAATAAGGATCATTATGTTGCGACTCAGTACCATTAAAGAATATTTGTGTATGCAATGAACAGAATACATACAAGGCTATTATAATACCATGCCTAAATTGTTGATCAAAATTTGAATTGTAAAAGTACTTTTTTAAAAGGAACCATTTTTTTCACAATCAAAAGAATTGAAACTCAGTCATTACTACCAATAAACCAGCTGATCATGAGGAGATGGTTAGTTAATGTATAAACATTATGGATTCTTAAATATTAATATCTCATTTTGAATAGAGGCAAACTGTGTAATTCTGAACTATGCTCTAATGATGAAGATGATGATATTTTTCTCTAAAAACTTCTATAATATACCAAAGAAAAGATATTTGACTTTTGATATCAGATTTAACATATACCAAAATAGCAAAATTTTAATAGCATCAATAGAATTTTTCTTGCAAGTATCATAGTCCCATCCAATACAGAAATCAAATAACAGATATATGTTATTGTTTTAAAAAATAAATGTGATACAATATTATTATATAATTATTACATACTTAGGGCTTTCATCCTTCCTAAATTTCATTTATTGTTTATCCATTAAAATTTTTAAAATGTAAGGAATTTCACAGTAAATATGAATTAAGAAATTAAATTGAATGAATGAACCAAGAATAAGACAGAAATCATTTTACCTGAGCTAAAGTAATATTATACTTTGGACCTTTGGGTCCTGAAAAAGATTTAGATTTGTCCTTCTCTTTTTTAGAATTACAAGCTTTCATGTACCTGTTATATAAAAAATACCTCATAAATAAAAAATAATAAAAACTCATAATAATGCTCAAAAATTTGTTTAAAAAGCTATTATTATTTAAAAGAGGAGTAAATCATGAAAAAGAAACCTTACTCATCAGTCAAAAATTTTCCAGAAGGATCAACAATTGGAAATATGTCATTCTCTGATTTTCCAACACTTCCAGTATATAAATAATGTACTAAAGGAACAGGACGCTTTAAAGTACTTATCACATATATCTTTCTCTTCTTGATTCCACTAAAAAATAAACATTTCAAAAAATTAAGAAAACTTTTTTTTAAAAATTGTATTACTTTATTTTAAATACCACAACAGCAACAAAAATTACACATTATAAACAATGAAGTGAGTAAAGAATCACAAAGTAAGAAATTTCAAATGAATTTAGAATCATGATTATAGATAGCAACTATAACTATCCTTTTTTTATTTTCATCACAATGTCACATTCATCTAAACTGTAATGCTTATATATTGATTTTAAAAATAACTAGGTGGATTAAATAGAAACTTACCCTAACCACTCAGCAAATTCTGCTGTGTTTGGGACAGTGGCACTTAACATTATTAAATTTACATGGTCTGGCAACATGATGAAAACTTCTTCCCAAACAACACCACGCTATAAAAAGCACAAGCTTTTTAAAAGAAATATCCAAAAATTGTTTGCAATTTAAATGAATAAAAAATTTTATACTAATGCATACTTCAGAATCATTTATGTAATGCACTTCATCAAATATGACCCATTCTAATTCTCGAACAACATCTGATCCATGATATAACATTGACCTAATAAAAAATTAAAGAATGAATCAAAATGAAATAATTCATAGAATTTTTTTTTAAATGTTGTTTGAACCAAATACAACGAAAATAGCCATAATGAAGAACACTTTTGACATAAAATTACTAATTAGTAATAAATTTTGCAAAAAAGGTTTTTTTTATTAATATCAACTAATAAACACTTTTAATCGAAATACTGATAAAATGAATAGTTTGATTCTTCTCAATCACAATCGAAGTATAATGTAACAATGATGCCATAGTGTAATGAGATTGAAATGCAAGATAATATTTGCATTAGATGCAATATCAGAAAGAAATTAATCACAGCAAAAATTAGCAGGTTAATAAGAGAATATTAGTTTACTTCGTCATTATTTTTTTCCAATTAGCAGCAAGTAAAAATTAATGGAATCTATATTAATTTATAAGAAAAAACATTTTGCAAATTTTCAAGAAAAATGCATTTATCATTAATGTAGAAGATTAAAAGTAAAAAAAGGGGGGAGTCAAATAAATTATTCAAGTAATGTATTTAATACTGACTTTAAACTTAGGTGACTAAGAATGGCAACATCAGTTTTTAATTGAATATTAATTTTGGTAATGTTTTTATACACCAATTTCAACTTCTGTAGAAAAGATATTACAGGTATAAAAATGTCAAAAAATCTTACAAAATCATTTTTTTAAAAAATAATAAAACTCACATTAATATACAGCATCAATAAGCAATATGCACTGCATAACTTTTACCTCTACTATGTAAAAAATTACACCCCAAATATTTTGTAAAGTAAAATTGTAAAGTAAATATTTTGTTTTTGTCAAGCAAAAAAAAAAAAAAAAAATCTCCAAATATTTAAAATTTTGAGAAGCACCGATTAAAAAAAAATATATATATGTCAAGCAATAGATTTTTTTTTTTTACTTGCATATTTAACAGAAAATTACAAAAATCCATGCCAGACTTGACAATGAAGATTTGCTGATTCTGACAGTTTTATTTATTCATAATGCATAATCACACAAGAACTTCTCCAAAGTAAACTTAGGGGAAAAATAAAACTTACACTTGCCCTTCGGCATTCTGTTTACAAGTCAACTATGCAATTCAAACCTTCAAGGTTAATAATTTCTTGAAATGTTTAATTAAGTAATATAAATTAGGTGAAACCTCAGCATCTTTGCTCAGCTTTTCAAAATGATATTGTGTGTACATTTTTTTTAATAAATGTTATTTGAATATCATACAGAAATGATTTACATACCAGTTTTCATAGAAACAATCTTTATAATACTACTAAATAAATTGTCATACAATTGTTCTTTAATTTTAACCAAATTTTAAGGTTAATTTTAAATAAAATTTGTAATATTGCTTTAAATAATTGTTATTAAATTCAGGAAATTTTTATTGCTTCTCAAATTTTTGGTGTTTTTGTCATTGTTACAGTTATAGTAAAAATATTGCATTATTTGGGCATTAATACCAAAATAGAATATTAATTAATGTTTTGATTTTATGATTATAGCACACATATCATTAAATATATATGTAAAACAATCGAAGAGGTTAATTTCTCTCTCTGTAATGTTTTGTTCAATTTTTGGATTTTCAAATAATTCAAGTCTGAATATAGGGTTGTTAAAAATTAATTTTTACCATAAAAGATCTAAGGAGAAAAAACAGAGCATTATGGGGTGCTTTTTTTTTTCTTTCTTGGTCAGATGCATAGACATTAAAATAATGAAAATGACACTTTGATCAAGGCAATAAAAATCATGATACGGAAAAATTTGTACTGTCATTACAACAAATAGCAGGAAAAAATGAAATCCTTATGGTTGCTAGATTTATGCCAAATGGTTCAAAATATGAAAGAAAAGACAACAAGGATTTGGCAACCCAATAAGTCAATTAGTTATATATTATTTTAATCTTTGAGCACTATATTAAATCATTGCGTGAATTTAAATTATATTTCTGTTTTCTAAATCATCAGGGCCTGAATTATGAATTTTATTTTTTAAACTCAAAAGCATTATTTATCATTAGCATTATAACAAAAACTCATATTCATATACAATAATAAAATGAAGTAAATTTAAAATAATTCTGTACTACCTCAAAATTTCTGTAGTCATAATCAGACAAAAAGCAGTAGGATTTATTTGCACATCCCCAGTTATCAACCCAACATCTTCAAACTTTTCTTTAAAATCTCTATACTTCTGATTGGAAAGAGCTTTTATTGGAGATGTATATATTACTCTGAAAGAACAATATGCATGTTTTCAGAAAAAAGTCATAATAAATAATATATGACTCTAATAGAGAAATCTAATTTAAAAGATTGATTAAAGAGTACTTGTATATTAACCATATGGCATTAACAAACTTTTGGCTAAACTGTATGCCAATGGTAAAACTTAAATATAACCAAAAGTCATCTGACCAAATGGATAGAAATTAACCAAATCGATGATTGATAATGAACTGAAAAAGATCAACTTTCATTGAAGAACATAATCAATAAATTAACATGGAATATCTGTTAATTATTTAGATAGTCAGTTTCTGGTATGTGGTTAATACATAAGGATCAATTAAAGATCCATTTATATTTCATAAATAATCACACAGCGAATATTATAAGTAGTTTAATATTTAATTTGTCATTAAACCATACAATAAATTTATTAATATTAACACCAAATATAAATTTATTTTATTCAAAACCTAAGATTTTTAAAAAAATACAAGAATTTTTTGCTCAAAATTAAAATTTGATTTTTTTAAAATTAAAAATGAGAAATAATCAACACATTTTTAAATAAATCATTCTTTTTTTTGTTATTTAATAAAAATAAATTCAATTATATTATTACAAACTACAGAAATGATTTATTAGTAATGCATCAAATGTCAGTATTTTAGGGCAATAGAATAAACTTTGTATTCTCACCTGGCAACATGTTTTCTTGCTAAGGCAATCGCATATTCAGCAACTACTGTTTTACCTGCAGAAGTATGGGCTGCAACAAATACACTTTCTTTCTTTTCCAAATGCAGAACAGCTTTTTGTTGAAAAGGATCAAGTGTAAAATCATACTGCAACAGCAAAGACAATTAAAAATGTGACTATCTTTGACAAAATATAAGTATCACAATGCGTAGAAATTATCATTGTGAATATGTACAGATCCATTATCAATCCCCCATTACAGCTTTTTATTTGAAAATACCAAAAAAAAAAAAAATGTGAACACAAAAAACAACATTTAAAAAACATGAAAATTTAGAAACATAATTTTTGCCATGACAAGAAATTTAAATTTTAATCATAAACAGAATAATACAACTTTCATTTTACTTAGTGTTGCATATTAATTTTAGAAGAAAAATAACAAATTAAATCAATTTTAAAGATATGTTTAAACTTAAGATATCATTTAAGAGAATTTATACAAAAGGGAAAATTCATATTTATTGAAGGAATTTTAATTAATAAAACAATTTCATGGTTTTTTTTAACTTCAAGCTTTTTTTATAGAAGTTCAATGGAATTAATTTAAAATGCAAAAATAATAATAATAAATAAATAAATCATATAGTGGCTGCAAATATCTTAAAAGATTATTTTTAATGAAATTACAATATTTTTTAAATTTTCATTTTCAACGAATTAATCTGCAAAATATCTAAAATGCAATCATATACCAAGAGAGCAATGGCATCCCTAAAAGAGGAGATGAATAAACACAAATGTCAAAACATGACAATGTGAACAACACATATTATGCATTAGCCAATGCCTTATATGTGTAAGAATGCATTAGCCAATGAAACCAGTCAACTAATGATTAGATTAATGATTAAGTTAATTAGTTATTACTTAGCTTAATGAAGTTGCAAACATAATTTCCCCTTGTAATATACTGCATATAATATTTATTATTAAATAGTATAATTTACCAAGATTGTCATCACAAACATAAAAGAAAAACACAGCTCCAATAAATAATTTAAATAAAATTATAATATAAGGCAATTTGAAACAAAAACTATAATTGGTACAAAAAAGTAAAAATCATCTATATTTAAAAAAAAACTATAAGAGAGTATTCAGCACTCTCTTTAAAAAAAGGAAGAGAATAATGCAAAGAAATGCATACTGTCATAGCCATTTCAGCAACTTTTTCATTAAAATCTTCAACTGATCGACTTATATCATCAATAACTGCCCATTCGTAGTTTGTAACAGGCTTCTTTTTCTCAGTTTCACTGATATTCAACACTGGTAATGATGTCTGAAATTATTTAAAATCATTTAGCATTACATAAATTGAATCAATTATGATCTTTTTTACTGCCAACCAATAATATTTATACATAAAAAGGATTAGTTTGTCAAAAAATTAAATTATTTAAAAATAGATAATAGTAATAAAAAAAATATAAATGGACTTATTTTTTAAACAAATTTTTTACAATGTAAATTATAAAGGAACATATATACTTTAATAAAAGAATCACAAAACTGATATGATCATGTTCGCAAACATGAAGAAACATTAATTTAATAGCAATAACTTAGTTTCATCAATCATATTAGCATTTCCACATTTAGGAACTTAAAAAATAAAAGTAATTGGTATTTTTATTCACATTAATTTAAAAATTTAAAATCAGTTTTTAAGATATTCACAAATACATAAAAACCGTAACAAAAGAAATTTTTTTGAAAATTATGGATTTTTATAAAAATACTTAAATAAAAGCTAAGAAACCTAGTTTTTTTTAAAAATCTATCATATTTTTAATACAAAATTATTCTTTTTGTTTTCTACACTTTTAGTAAAATTAAACCTTTGAACTTGGAAATCATTAAAGAAATTGTCATCTTTTTATTCAGAAAATATTATTGATTTTGTATTTTGTTGAGTTCCATCTAAAATTTTAGAGATTGTGGAAAAACTTTTTTTAAAAAATTAGCTGCGTATATTTCACAACAATAGTTAATAATTAAATCGCCTTCAAATTCAGCATATTTAGATAAGCTTAGACAGTGAATGAGTTTCTAAAAATTTTAATTAAAAATATTTTATAGATAAAGATAGCAATACAATTAATTTATGGATATAATATACTGTTTCCTTTTTTAAAAATAATTCTTTTTCTTGCATCTTAAATTCAAAACTAAAATATTTTTACATTAACTTTAAGAGAAATGCAAGCTTCTGTTCTTTCCCATGCCTCTAAAAAAACTATTACAGTAATTTAAAACTGCCTAAGATTTATCTACAAAATCCTATAAATACTGCAAGCTTTAAAGAAATATCCAGTCAACTCTTTTTAAAGAAATTCCTGTCTTGAATGCATAAAACTAGCCATTTCTTTGTAACAATCTCGTTCTGTTTTTAACCTTCATGGTGACCATGTACACTGAGCTTCTATAATGGTCATGGCCCAGAGCCATTTTAAATATTATTTGAAGGCTAATTTCCACTTTCATTATTTAATGAAACAAAGATTAATTTTGATTGTAATCTATCCTATTCCTTAAGATTACAATAAATTGATTTTGGATCATCAGTGACTGTGAGCTTTTTTTTAAGAAAGTTGAACACAATTATATAACAAACATACAAGCCACACAAAATATTTTTTTTATAATTTGCAATAAAAAAATGTTTACAAAAATTTTATTTTCTTATATATATGTAATTATATAGCTATGCTGATATAAAAATGATATAAAAAAATGGAAATTTTTTAAGAAAATAATTTTATTAGACAAAATAAAAAAAAAAAATACTTTTATATATTCTATAAAAATACTAACCATAACAGAAACTTAATTACAAACTTACCAATTTCAAAAAAGCATCTTCAGCATCAGATGATTTATCTGGTTGTTTGAGTTGAGTCTATAAGAAAGAAAAATAAAGATTAAAAAAATTTTATCTTTCAACACATTTAAATTTATAAGTATATAATTTTAGATTAGAAAAATATGTTTCATGGAATTTATTTCAAAAATTAAATTTTAAAATAATGCCAATTTTTGAGAAAAAGATAAAATATTCACAATTCATTACTCAGCATTCAGTACAATGGAACTGAATCATCATAAACTCTAAAATCAATATAATTCTTAAAATATTAAGAATAACATAACAGTATTAGATTTTAATATTAGACTAATTCTTAAAAAATGCTCTTTTGTTAAAATTTCATATACCTGTTCAAGATCCACTTCTTTTATATCTTCAGGCTCAGTCAAATCTTCCAAGTCAAGATCATCATCCATGGCCAATAATTCTGAGAGGTTAATTTTTTGAGGCTGAGTATGAATGTAATCAACTTGATCCTGGGCTTTCCTTTCAAATTTCATTCCACATTTGAATCCAGGGGGAGTGTTAAGAAGATCTGTTGATAGAATATTGACTTTTAAAAAAGATCAATAGACCAATTAAAACCCCCAAAAAAGTTAACATAAATGTTAAAAAAAATTATAAAAGAATTAACATTTTCTCAGAATAGAAAAAGATACTGACATCCAATATTCCAATATCAATATGAACAGGTAAAATTATTATTAATTAGAAAAGAATATAAAATTATTTCACTTATATTATTTTTAGAAATAAAATTCTTTTGTTTTGTTTTTGTTTAGATTAGTATTAATAATGTTATTAGTATAATAATTCTGTTAATTAATGTTATAATAATTATGTTAATTAATGTTATAATAATTAATGTTATTATTAATAAAAAGTAAGAATATTCAGAAACAATAGTTGGCATCATAAATTTCATAAGGGAATAAAAACTTAACACTATAGGGTGACTCAGAAATTTTGCTTGAATTTGCATTTTACACTGTAAAGAAAACTAGCAGTTATGGTAAGATTAAATTTTTAAAAAAAGAAAATAAAAGATACATAATTTGTTTATTTATAAAATGAATAAAATAGGAGGAAAAAACCTTAAAAATTATTATTATTATTATTACCAATTTTTCTTTTTGATCAGCAAATGAAAAATGAAAAATTTAATAATAATACTTAGCAGTAAAAAAAAAAAAAATTAAGTTTCAGAATCTTTTTTTTCCCCTTATCAGTTAATAATTTAATACCCAAAAACATAAATTTAAATATGAAATAAATCAGAATTACAGAATATTCAGAAGATAAATGAGAAAAATTTAAATAGGAAATAAGTCAGATTTATAGAATGTTTATAAATTAAGTGAGAAAGAAGAAATACTTATTGGATGATTGTCTTTGCAACTTATTTAAATGCAACTTATATATTTCTAAATAGAAATCAAAATGCTATAATAAGTTTTAAATTTGTGACAATTAATATACATAGTTGAATCTGTGCAATAGAGAATAAATTATTTGAAATCAAATTATAACATATCAAAAATTTCTAATGACTTAAAAAAATATTTTAACACAGAATACTTTGGTTTTCAATATTTAGCAGGAATAAAAAAATGGTAGAATTTAAAGATTGACATAAATATTAAATGAAGTACTAAAAGATATGAAAAGCAAGTAAGAGTCATTAAATCGTTTGGAATAATTATGCCATAATGCACCTTCTTCAAAAAGTGAAGCATCCAAACTCTCTTTTTTCAATAAGTCAGCCCAAGGTTCGTCCATTCCCCCAGGCCAAAATGGAAAGCTACTTGTGCTACCTTTCACTCCTGCATCAGGAGGACCAGGAGCTCTGGATAATGATGTTGATGTGTTGTGGGTTCCCTCAAAGATGTCTTTTACTTCCTAAAAAATTATTATAAAAGATTATATCTTTAATTATAAACATTTATTAATGAGTGCCACAACTATAGAACAGCAGAATCAAATTATGATCTGTTACTCTTTGAAGCCCATGCCTCCTATGGTCTTAAGGAGCCCAGACCCAAGATTGCTGTTAAATGATATAAAAAAAATTGTAAATATAAGAAAGAAGGGCTAGAATTATGAATTAAGTGTAAAATTATTAAGTGCTAATTTTTAAAAAAGGAAATTTACAGTTGTGTTAAATGAAAAATAAATAAGTACTGTAATATATTACTATGTTTTGTTTTGTTTTTAGTTTATAAAATCCTACAAAATTAACAGCATTATAAGATAATGATTAATTATAAATTAATTCATAATTCTGATTAATTATGAAAGAATTAAGAATGATTAAATATCTAAAGAAATACTTTATAATTAGAAATAATGAGTTTCATTTTCTATCAGCACTACACTGTTTAGTCAGGTGTCTGTTATTAATAGTTTAGAACAGTTTGCACATAATGATGTGGTAAATACATTTTAAGTATTTATATGAAATTTGGGTAAATTGTACAATAATTCATAATGGAAGATCGATTTTTATTTCAAACTGAAATATATAAAATTTATATATAAATATTTCCCAAACTTTATAATTATCTAAAAATAAAGACCAGATTACATTATAAAAAAAATTTCAAGATTCTGAATAAAATATTCAAAAAATGAAATGAAAGGGCAGGACAATTTACATTTTCTGGTCTAAAACAATAGCACTTTCAATAAAAAATTAAATTACTTTTTTTTTTTTTTTTGCATTGAAGAATTGGGTTATGTGTTTGAACCAATTATAAGGCAAAGGTCAATGAATCAGTAATTATTTAAGTAAGAGCAAATATTTATGTAATCCCTGCTTTATGGACAATCAACAAACTTTAATAGAATTTCTTTTTAATGGAAAATTCAATTATCCTCTAATATCTTCAATTTAAACTTAATAGATTAGATTTTTAGATAATTTTTTTAAATTTAGTAATTTGAATAAAAATTTAAAAAAAATTCCATTAACAATATTTTTTGGTCATAACTAAACCTAGAAAATCATATATCATAAACAAATAATATTGTTTATTGATTAGAGAAATATACTAAGTATCCACTCTAATCATGTAATATTAAACCGTTACAATGGTCACTTAGAAATAGACATGATAATCAATGAATGGTAATTTCAAGAAGTGTGAAGTGCCAGTGTATGCTTCACTAAGCATACACTGGCAGTTTAGAAATTAATTATTAAACTAAGATTAGAGTGGATACCCTATATGATGAAATATATGTGAAAAATGAAATAATAATCTCAGTTAATAAATAATTTAACAAATGCATAAAAGCCTGCTGAAAATAAAATGTTTGAAACATCTTTAATAATGATAGAATTCATTAGATAAAATCTGCTTTAAATATAACATACCTCAGTGAAACCTAACAGCTTTCCAGTCATCATGTCTCTTCTTACATTCAAAGTTGTTTGAAGAGGACATAAATTTATAGAGTAAAGAGAGGTAACATTTGGCTTAATAGGAACCAATCTATAATTTTTAAAAATATAATATTATAAATTCAAAAGTTGTTTTCATTTTAAAGGAAAACTACCAAGTAGTTTTAAATGAGGATTTCATCTCATTTTTAACAAAGGAAAACCTTTAACTTAACTTTGCACAGCATCCAAATGAAAAATAGGCAATTTTTCAGGATTTTCTAAAAATGAATTCAGCATAGTGTTGGTATCAGGAAGAATTGGTGGAAGCCCACATGGCAATTTCTAAAAAATAAAGTATAATGAAATAAAATAAATTTTTGGCACAAACATATTCTAAAACATATGTTTGAAAATATTATTAGATTATATTGATACAAAAATATTTCAGAAATATCTTTGGTATTGGATACACTGAAAATACAATATATAAAGTTCTTAAGCCTCAGAAGAAAACTAAAAATTTATATTAGTTTTGAATTAATGTCATTTATATACATATATAAGTGAGAAAAAAAATTTTTTAATTATAGGGTTGAATCATATCCGAAATTCATTAAATATGTAGAAATATTCAAATAACATATACAAAAATATCAAATATTGTTTGTGATTTATATACAACATTCAAATCTCACAAACCAAAAAAAAAATCAAAATATTTTTTTAATATAAACAAAGCAGTTTCTAAAATAATCTCTGGAACAGTATTAACATTTTAATAAAAAATAAATTTTCAAAAAAATTCTGTAGTATATGAATCAATCTTTCATTTCCACCTTTAAACACTAATTAGAATTCAATTTATAAATACAATTTGATTGTTCCAACTATTAATAAGTTATACATACATTCAAAAGGTATTCAATGCTAAAGAATTTTTAACTAGCCAACAATATGTCAATGAGCTTCTGTTGACACACTGTTAAATTTTTATGGACAATGATATATGAAAGACAACTAAAAGTAATACAAATCAGAAACTCTATATTTCTCTCCCACTGTTGAATGATAATATCTTTCAGAAAAATATTATATAAAATATTATAAAATTTTTAGAGAATAATCCATATATGTGAGTGAATGATCACATATGAAGTTAAAATAAATACCGAAGACTTGAAATTCATTAGTGAACAGTTTAAAAATGATATTTTAAGCAAATCAAGTGCAAAATATGACGTGTTGCTCATAGAATCGGTACTTAAATAAATAGTTAAAAATAGTTATATTGGAAGAAAAAAATACACGAGTTTTTAAAGTTGATAATTAAAATAACTTAGAGATTACATGGAAATACAAAATAAAATAACATTAATATTTGTAACATTAAAATCAATACATGAATTATTTAATAAATGAAACTGCTGACTATAAATAAAATATTGAAGTATGAAAATTCTTCAAATATACTAGCCAATTAATAATGTATTCACTACTTATTTATATATCTTTCCGTTCTTTTCATTTTCAAGTTCACGTTTTATATTAGAAATTATTTACCGAAGTATTCAATCGGTTTTTCTCCGAAACCGGCAGCACTTCCATTTCTCCATTTTCTCCCAAAGGCAAGACTTCCAAATCTTTTTGAATTTCAAATACTCCAGTATCCATCTAAATTTGGAAGAAAAAATGAGTATTGGGATTTCATTTTATGTATTTTATCTCCGAATACGGAAACCGGCATCTCAGTTTTTGAAATTAAAAGAAAATGCTCTTATGAAGATGACACGAGAAAATACTTACCGTGTTTTAATAATCAATATCACAGATTTATATTAAGTAGAAAATTAAAATATTTATCATATTTTATTCGTAAAAGTTAACATACGAATGTCTAACGTACCAAGTTCTGTTTTAAAAAGTAAACAAAACTATTTGGCAGACAAAACAATTTTGTGTTGCCATTTATATAATCTAAATTTAAACTTTTTATATACTTTCTCATCTCGTTCCCTTTCTGGCGTCTGATTCTCAATTATAATGACGATACCGCCATAAAATTGAAATCATTTCCCATAGAAATTATCTAAGATAAAACTATTCTGACATTTTTTTTATCCAAGCATTGCTATGTAACTTCGTAAATGTGTTGGCCACAATAAGTTTAAGGATAATTAAGTTAGAAATGTAAAGAAAGAGAATGCAAAGCCTTGTTCCCTTTTCTTTTCTTTTCTTTTTTTTTTTTTCCTTATGTGTTTACCACTGCTAACTTTAAGATAATGGCTAAGAAAATATGAGGTAAAGGTATACTGAGTAATTACTGACTGTGCCTCATGTCTTTCTGAATTATTCGCTCACAGCTACACGGACAGACAATTTCAAAAATTGCTTTAAGTTTTAGATGTCGAAACCTCAAAACAGAACGTATTTTTCTTCCCATACAATAAAAGAAAAGTCAGAAAGACAAACCTCACAGAAAAATACAGTTTACAAATTCGAAAAACATATCTTTAAGTAGCATAGCGAGGATAAGAATTGCCCTTAATTTTTTAATTCCTCCTTCCCTTCGATCCCTTCTCAAACTGTTATGGTGTGAAAGTTTAAGGAGGAGGTGCCAGCTCAGTATTATTTTCGTCATCTGAACACTTTTCAAAATTACGAGATCAGTCTCGAAATATCCCTAGTGTTGCTTTAAAAACGGGACGTTAATATAACTAAAAAGGCTCTCTTCGATCATATTTTCATTTTTTAATATGTTAAATGAGAGCAGAACTTTTAATATTCTCATAAAATAATACACATTAATTATTGTCCTTTAAAACCATATATATATATATAATAACTGGCTAGAGTTATGTAATTTATTTTAATATTACTGAAAATTACGTTTTTAATGGAATTAATTTTTATAAACAAGTAAATTGCATTCCAATGGGAACAGCTTTCTCAAGTGCTTCAGCTAATATTTTCCCTCATTATTATGAGAAAAAAATAGTTAAATATAATTTAATAAACGGGTGGAGGTATATTGATGACCTACTTTTGATAAAGTTAGACAATACTAATATTGTTACTAATTGCTATCCAAAAGATTTAATTCTAACAAAAACAAATAAAAATCAACTTGAGGCTACCTTTCCGGATTTAAAAATCGAAATTCCTGTTGATAAAACAATAATTGGTATCTACGATAAAAAGGATGAATTCAACTTTAAAATAACAAAACTTTGTAATTATCATTCCAATCTAAACTCTGAAATATTCAAAAATCTAATTTTCTCACAATTTAACAGGATCAAAAGGATTTGTAATAATAAAAATTCCTATATTGAAGCATCAAATAATCTCATTAAAAATTTAATTAATAATTAATTTCCCAGAAACTACTGTAATATCAACTTTTTGATTAAACAAGGTATGATTTGCGATTAATCCTTTACCTAAAATAAAAATAGAACTTGAATATTGGATCATTCAATAGATGGCGCTGGGAGCCTACAATTGTTTTTTTTCCTTAAATGCATTAGCTTGGAGGTGTTAAAATGCGGGACTCACAATCGATAGTTTAAAATTTCTTTGCCTGCTGCTGGTATGCTCTTTCCTTTTTGTTTTGCATTACTGGTTTAAGTGTTATTATATGGTATTTTTGTTATTTTTGTTATTGCATTTTTGCTTGTAAGTGGGTGTATTTTTCTAATTTATTGTTTTGTATTTTCCTTTCTGTTAAAATGGTATATCTCTTATGCCTAATTTCAGGGGATTTTCAGGTCACGAGGAATCTTTATTATACTGTTTAGTCTGCATTCCTTCACAGAAAAAAATACCTTTTTTTAATCCCTGCCTGAGGGTGACCCTTGAAAAAGTCTTCAGGTCGGATTCTTTTTTTATTTGGTTTAATTTGATTTTATTATTAACTTGATTTTTATTACTTTTGTCTCAATTTATCTGTGTTTTAGAAGTAGCTGCATTTACACTCTCTAAATACTATGATGTTTTTCCTGTTTCTTTTTTGGTTTTAGTTTGAATAAGAAATAATTTTTAGTTGCGATTCCAAATATTTCTTACTTTAGATTGGTTATAT
>JAPMOR010115009.1:387531-421574 GCA_026543865.1 Argiope aurantia | reverse complement strand
TATATATATATATATATATATATATATATATATAGCATAAAATTTGATTTCATTTTATGTCAGTTTTCTGTTTTTTATTGCACCGGATTCAAAGACATACTTTTTAAACTGCAACAGCGGGCATTTAATTTCTACTTTCCATTTTTTTACAACAGAAATTTAGTCTTTCTTCATAATCTCTAGAATTCAGTTCTAGTCGCTGTTGTCAACCGTTGTTGCATCAATAGCTCAAAAACCAAGTATTAGATTTTGAGTATTTGCTTAAACATCATAAAAAATTTGAATAAGAAGTCTTCTAAAATAAAACTATACGAAGGCAGATCATGAAATCTGCTTCAAGCCAAAAATATTTCCATGAAAAATAAATAAATAAACACAACCAAAATGTTTTCTTACTATATGTTTATATAGATGCGTGCAGGTATTCTTCAGCGCATACTTCGCAATAATTTTCATCTTCTTCATGAGCACAACAGCCTCTTGCAGACCTTGGCTGCCTCACCCACGCGCACTTTCCAGAGCTTTGTATCCTTCGCAACTCCCTTCCAGTTCTTTATCCTCAGAACACTCAGATCTCTTTCCACATTATCCAGCCATCTAGTTGAAGGTCTTTTTCTAGCCCGGGATTTCATAGGATTTTTAAAAGTGGATATTTTGAAGGCGCTGTTTTCAGGGCTTCTCCAGATATGGGCGAGCCATCTTAACCTATTGCTCCGGATAACCAATGTTATCTGTGGTTGCCTATAGAGTCTGTATAACTCAAAACTGAATCTAGTTCGCCAACATCCTCTCTCTAGTACTGGGTCAACAATAGTTCTAAGGATCTTTCTCTCGACCATGCTCAGAGAACGCTGAGTGCCCAAAGTTTCACTTACATAGAGCAGATTCCATCCGGTTTTTTCGCCTTGTTGAGGTTCCTGCACTGGTAGTTTTTTTCCTGGATGGAAGAGTTGGCCCCACGCGAAGCCCCCAACCTGGAGGGTAAAGAATCTTGAATTATAATTCCCAGAAGGCAAGGGTGCCCATCTATACCTCTGGACACTGGGTATCCTGTTTATTCGTCGCTTCTCCATGAAAATTAATTATTCCTTGGAGATAACAGCCTTTGTCGTTATATCCCACAGTGTTTACATACAAGTAATTACTCCACGATATCTGAATTTGTAATAGTTGTAATTCTATTTTTAGTTGTAGCTTTTATAGGATATTATATGAGACCAAAGAGCTTTTGCGTAGTCTTCTCTTGATAATTGTTAATCTCTTAAAATCAAATTCTTAAAAACCAGAATGAACCAGAAACTCATTATTTCTCCAATGGCTAGTAACTTATTTGTGCTAAATTTAAGCTCAAAATACTTAATTTATCTCTTCTAATGATAAAAACGAATGAGCATGTGTGTGTACGTGCGTGCTTGTGTGTGCGCGCATTTGTGTGTATGTGTGCACGTGTGTGCGTGCGTGTGTGTGTGTATGTGTTGGCACATTACAGGCCATATGACCTAGAGCTATTAAACTTGGAACATATACTTATAGGGCTAAAATGCGCGTATCAGCGATTTTTTTTATTAATTAAAATTAAACTTAATTTTGATGTTTTTCCTTAATAACACCTGAAAAAGTTACAGTACAAAATTAATGTTTGCATATTTATAATTTAAAAAATTATGTTTTAATGACGACAATTTAACTGCCACCATTTTTTTCGTTTGAATTTTGACAATACGTTTTTAGAAAATTGTACATACCTTTCATGAATAGATTTCATTTTTGCAATGAAATTCAAAAACATTTCATTATTTCGTATTTAATCGTCAGATTTCGCTACATTTTTAAAAGCCAAAGAAAAAAATTCTGTTTAATATTTACATAGTTTTAATGAAAAATGAAATGATAGATTTACGTGTTTTCTCAAGTTAGATTACGCTGGCAGTTATATTTTTAACATCACTATGATATCATTGAACTTGATTCTATTAGGATATATGGTTTATAGGCAGAATTGATACAAGATTATTAAAATAAAACGGTTGTTACATCCATCAAAATTTTATGCTTAAAAATATTTTCTTGGAGAAATTATAAACTTTAAGTTATGCATTAAATATTTATTTAAAATTAAACACATTCAATATTCCTTGGAAACTGACTGGATGCCAAATGTGGCTAGTATTTAATTCCTTCGCATACAATGTCATTTCAGACACGCACATCAAATTGTTGAGTTTTTAGTCTTGAATCTGCAATTAAATAAAAATATTAAGTAATTTAAAATCCAAAAATGCATCAATATCTCAAATGCCTGTTATAGTATGACATAATTAAAATAACAATAATTGCCTCAAATAGAGTGTGCTATCTAATTAGGAAGTTAAGTAAATTCGTAGGCCAAAGGAGTTATAATAACATGGAGTTTTAAAAAAAATTTTAGTTGATAAATAAACGAGAGCTGTTTGTAGACAGAACATGTAATCATGAATCTAAACCGACTGCAGAGGACGATATTTGAAATGGCACCTTAAATTCATACTAACAAAAGGTCATCTAATCCTGACAAATTCATCGTAGACAACGCTTCCATACACTTGAACCCGTAGAGTTGACACTTTACGGGCCCATTCTTTAGTGGCCCGTAGAGTGAATAGTAGCGAAGTGAAACCTACACATGTTGTTCTGGAACCCATTTTTAAGTCGATTTTGCTATTTCAAACTTTTAAAATAATTATTTTTAAAGATATTTAAATATACACATAAAAAGAATGCAACTTCGGCATTATTGTTCACTTTGTAATCAATAACTTCTAAAGTAATTAGTACACAAAAATTATGCATGTATCATCTAAAGAACAAATAATCAACTTTTTAATGATATTAATTTAGTAGCCATACATTTTTTAAATATTTTTTTTTAAGTAGTTTAAGTAGTTTTGCATGTAAAATTAGTTTAAGTAACAATGCATCCTATTGTTATAACCCAATTTAAATCAGTTTTATTTTTTAATCAAATTCATCCCTCATATTTTTGTCATTTTTAAAGTTATGATACTAATATTGCTTTCTTTGAGGGTTAATACCAAGACAGAATTTCTATTTCCGCTTTCGCTTAGAAACTTTCACTTTTAAACATGCACTCATAATAATCTATTGAAGTTAGTTTAATTGCACTTTCTGTATGCGATGTTTCGTTTAAATTTCAAAAATTTTCAATTTACCGTGAATGTCAAATACAATAATTTTTTTACCATGAACTCTTAATTAATATGTAAGAGATCATAGCAAAACAATATAAACCCCGGATATTTTCTCACTGTCTTTTTTTTTTCCCCCTCCTAACTTTATAACTTCTTACACGGTTCGTTGTTTTACTTTCTCCATGTCTTGGACAAAGAAATCTTGATAACAAATAAAAACTGGATTATTTTGCTAAAACAAGAAAAATAAAATTCTTTATACCTGCTTCTTCAAAGCATGTTTTACACATGCACAAGTATATAGTGCTTCCTCTTAACTTCTAAACGGTGATAACTATTTTCATAAAAATGGAATCTAGTTTACAGAAGTATTTATGAGTTATTAAAGGAAAACCATTTCTAGTGCCATTTAAATGTGTTTTTATCTAAAAATGGGCCCAGGGTATTTAAATAAAGATTTTGAACATATTACTGTATGAATAAAAACACATAAATAGAGCCCTTTGTTTGACCACGACTTCCAAAACAATGACTTTGTTTGTGTGATTTTATTATTTGTAATTTTTGTTTTTATTTAATTATTTTTTTTTGTATTTTTTATTTTTTGTATACTTATTCATATAGTAAAATTTAATGCTGAACATAGATGACGCAATAGGCTCACAACCATATGTATGTTTGGAATGTGAGGGAAGCTTTTTTATTGTAAACACTTCAACTTGAGAGTTGGTGTGAAACTGGTGCAAGCAGGCACCACTCGCTAGTTTGTTAGCGGCAAAAAGAATTATTCATTCCCTCTTTGTTAGCGTAAGTTTCTATTTTTAAATGTATATATTATGTGTTTCCTTATATATGTGTGATCACCGTCCATGTGTGTTGTTATATGTGTGTGTGTGTGCAAAAATAAATAAGAAAAAGACAAGAAAGCATCTTTCCTTGGATTAAATACACACACCCATCTACAGCCGTCAAGAAGAAAAGAAGGACTGTGTATATTTAAATGTAATTCGGCTCTTTTTATCCTTCTTGTAGTCTAAATCAATCTGAATCGAAATAACTGATTGAAAAAACAGCATCGATAACTTTGAAGTTGAAAATCTCACCTTGAATTTTAACCAGTTGGTATATTTGATTGCGAAATTTGACAGCACATCTAGAATTTTATATCTTCCACTGAGAATGTTTTACGCAGTGATGAATGTTCTACTTATTATACGAAATGTTAAGCAAGAAGTATACCTTATTTCTCCTTATCTAAGGGATGAACATATAGCTACAATATGCTTAATCTCCCAGAATATCTCCTGTCAGAGCCTATAAAGATGTTGATAGAAACGACTGAACATTGAATTCACACAGGGTCTTTTCGACCCTGTGTGAAGGCGACTTTCTGAGAGGTGTGCAATTTACTTGGGAACGCAGGCTCAGAAATCATGGTAAAAGCACGCGCGTTTTATGCATGCTATTCTTAGCATAAACGTGTTCAAGAGGTTTTCTTTCTGTTTTTTTTTTTTTTTTTGATATCAAATAGATATTCTCGTGTAATTAGATGCTCCCCAAGATAGAAGAAGAGAACTGAGGAGGCGTTCAAGACCTCTTTCCTTTACATGATTGATTTATAATGGAATTAGGTATATAATTTAGGTGTCAAAATTACTTTCCAAATTTCATTTCTTTTACTTGTTGCATTCTTGAATTATCACGTTTAATTGGCAAGTTGGCAGGTAATCAGATGTTGGCAGATTTGATTAAAATTTGATACTAGAAATAAAATCATATGCCAAAATTTATCTGTGAAATCGTTGCATTTTTGGTTTGTTGCATTTACAGGAAGCTACGAATTTCACCTACAATTTGATGGAAATGTTCAAAGTTGTTGTAAGGGTCACATACTAAATTTCTAAATTTTATCTTGCTAGATTTTTACCTTTTTGAATCATAGTATTCATAGACGCATACAAATAAAATTCTTTTCCTTTTATTATTATATCGAAGTGGAAAAAAGATTAATTGAAATCTTTCGGCATAATTGTTGATGATTTCAAAATTTTATCTCGCCATACTTCGTTACATGAGAAAATCATTGGGAGTGGTATCCTTAAAACTTTCTCACATAGTCTCTAATTCAGCTATTATTCTCCTCTCATCAGATAAAATTGTGAACCTAAGGTAAGAGGACGAATGACTTGCATGCCATAGTCGAACAATAATAACAAAATATTAAACTTTGGTGTGAATTTAGCAATTTTACAAAATGCATCGGGCGATTCTTGGCGATTAATTCTAGGCATTTAGCAATAGGTGCCCGTAAATCGAATTTGTGTTTTAAACATGTTATTTCCTACCCATCGAAATAAAAATTTAGCAAAAAATTGCGATTGTATTCACAAATTACGCATCAGATTTCATTTATTTGAGTCATTGCGTTTTTCGGTTATCGCAGTTCAGTTTGCGAAAGTACACACTGATAGAAAATAACCCCCGTGACGGAATTGGTTCCAAATCTGATAGGTATCTATATTTTAGAAATTTAATCTCTGTACCAAACATTTATCTACCACCCTTAGTTTTGTAGCTATCATATTAACTTACATTTGGATAATTGGATAAACAGACTATCTCTGAATGAATTTAGCTCAAAAGTTGCATGAAGTCTACAAATTCCATGTAAAGCCCATATATCAAATTTCATCAATGTAATTCAAAGCGCTTTTAAATTATTTTTGCCGCAGAAAGATAGATGGCCAGACATTCTGTCAAAAATGTGTATTCCGTACTAGGAGGAGATTTAAAACGTGGAGATTTTTCAAAATCTCAAAATCTAATTTTTTGACGATTACAATACTTTCTCTAAAGTTCGTATGAGAGAAAGTAAAAAATATATAGATAAAAATTGGATACATTTTTCTTAAATTTGTTATTCCTCCCTTTCATCAGTTTCAGATTTCAGCTATAAATCTGTCACATGCCGTAGAAGCTTCGGCACGAAATATTTGACCTAACTTTTCAAGATAAATCTACGGCAATAAATTAGAATTAACTCGAAGATAAGAAGGAAACAAAGCCGGTCGGATGCTGCCGTAATGAAATACTTTTCCTTTTTATTTGATTAACTAATAAATAATTGGCTTCGAGATTTAAGTTGTTTTAAATTGCTGGGTTAGAAATTTTGATATAACTCATGAACTGACTTTAGAATGGTCAGCAGATAAAGATGAAAAAGAATTATTCTATTAATCATTTAAAGGTAAAATAAAAGTAAATTTTTGCTCTTGTTTGATGGATTTGATTTAAAATTGGATGCATATCTACACTTTAGATGTTAAATCTGGGTCTCAAATTTTATTCATATAGCTCTCTTCGTTTAGAATTTTCCGTACTTATTTATATACGGACAGCCAGACTGACAGACTTCCTCTGAATGTATTTAACGTCGATTTTGCATTTCGAAATCTACAAATTTGCTCGTAAGTCCATATAACAAATTTCTTCCGACAACTTAAAGAATGTTTGATTTATCGAGTTCACAAACAGACATAATTTCAGAACTAAAACGTTGAAACTTGACAAAATCTCAAACGATTTTTTTTGTCTACTTCATATACGAGAAAGTAAAAATAAAATCAAAAATCAAAAATAAATCCTACAAAAGTTTTTCAGATACCTGGAATCATTTACTTCTTAATTTAACCTAAAATTTTAATGCTAGTTATAAAATTTATCTGAAAGGAAGGTTTATTTAGGAAAGGTTGAAAGGAAGGTCAAAATTTGTTATTTGAAAGGAAAGTTAAAATTTATTGTGAAGGTTGAAGCGATTGAAGGATGAATGGAGGTATAGCAGTAGTTGGTATAAAATTTAACAATCAAGAGAATAATGGAAGAAAGAAAGGTTGTATAACGCTGCCATAGAATATTTTTTTTTTTAAAAAAAATTCATTTTCATTAAATTTAATCAGGATATATTTCCGTTACTTGTTCTTAATCAACCGATTTTTAGAGGATAGAGGCTTTGATTTGTTAATAGTAACATAATTAGTGAATATGTATGAATTATTTTAATGAGAGTCCAGATTTATAAACAATTTATAAACTCTTATAAACTCCAGATTTATAAACTCGTTTCTTTCAGTTTTTTTTTTTTTTTTAATTAGGAAGTGCCAAAATTTCATTTATAGCCAAAGTAAAGCCAGGGAGATGTTCTTCGAGGTCTTTTATAATTTTTTATTTTTATTTTTTTACGACTTTAACGGACAGTTACACAATATATTGCGGTGTGTTTCCCCCCTTTCTTGTTCCTTTCATTTGACTGATTTGGTATAAAATTTTATCCAAATTTATAATTTTATTTTAAGGACCGAATACCAAATTTTGTTAAGCTTGAAAGCATCAGTATCGCCTTCTTTCATGCACAAATATATTTATCAACAAATTGTTGAATCCATTGAATATATGTCTGTAATTTTAGTAATAAAATTATATCCCAAATTTCATCTACCTAATTAAAAATTTAAAAAGCATCTACTTAATTATCACGTTTTTGTATTCATTTGCACATGGACGGACATATTTAAGGGAGAATTCATTCTCAATTTTATAGAAATTTACAATTTTTTTTCAATGACCAAATATCAAATTTCCTACATTTTGTTTTTAAATTATAGAGTCATTATATTTTGAGTCAGAACGGAAACATAATTCCAAGGATGGCGTTTCCAGATTTAAAGAAGTATAAAATGTAAAGATTAATCAGAAACTCATTATTTATTTATTGAGAATTACAATTGTGTTTGTACATTTTGATTATGTGTAAAAAAATTATTCTTACATTTTGTTTTTTAATAACCAATGCCATGCTACATAAAACAATTGCATTCTGAGAAAGGAATGAATTTATCGCTTCTTCCAACGCTTTTTCAAAAACTCTAAATAATAGTCGGATATGTAAATTAATCGCATGCCTGGAATATATTAGTATTAACACTTCAAAAATGAAGATCAAGTGTTGAAATTATTGGAAATGAAAAAACAAATATTTTGATAATTTGCCAATAGTCAGCAAAACTTTGTCAGAATATTAAACTGGCATCATTAAAAAGACACTTTTTTAAAATTTTGAAACGGCGTAAAATTTACTTTTGTGCGCTAATATTTTCTTAAGTTATCACAGAAAAACACCAAAGTAAGCTTAATTTTTAATTGATTAAAATTAAAAAAGTCCTCCGAGGTACCTCCGAAATACACATTTTTACCCTCCAAGGTACGTGTAGGTTAAATGGTTTGGTTTGTATAGCGCCAATATATACCCACACGAACGCATACATAAGCTATGCTTTACTGTGAATATATTTTCTAATTCAAGGTTGATATAAGAAAAATAGATCGAATTTTTTATTATAATATTAATAATTTTCGAAATGATGGGGATAAATGGAAATAAAATATTTGCATTAATAAAAAGGAAAGAAGCTCTAAAAGTAATTATATAAAGCAATGTAACACTTTTTTTGTTTTGAGAAAAAATTCTTTAAGCTAATCAGAAAAATCAATAAATATAGCTATAATTTTTTTATCTATAAAAATTACTATATTTCAGGTCAATCTTTCATATACGTATAAATTTTTATAAATTATACACATATAAATCTTGAGCAGCAATTTTCCTTTATTATTTGTTTATTTGTTATCAATATCTAGACCTTTTAAAAAATGTGTTTCAACAAAAGCGAAAAATATTATTTTCTAACAAATTCTGTTATATTACAGAGCAATTTCTCAACAAAACAATTATGAATGTAAAATTTATGAAGATTATTTGAACACCTTCTTGATATCTTCTAAAATTAGTTTAAAGACAATGTCTGCATGTTGCGAAACGCTCTTTAACTTTATCCTGTTAAAAAGGTATCGTCAAAAGTATTTTCACAATCATTTTCTTCCTAGGAAAACAAAGGAATGGGGAATGTAATGCAGTCTTAAATTTTAATGACAGAGACTAAAATTGTTAATATATTGATTACACCTATATCCTCCTTTCTATATTACAAGTCAAGTGTTTTGCAATATATTTTAATAATGTCTTTTCATTCCAAAATTAATTTAAATTGTTAAATTCGATCATTATGCTTGTTATTGTTAAATATTGTTAAGTGCAATTATTATATTAAAACAAAAATTAAAAAATCAAGACGGGAAAGACGTAAAAAAGTGAAAAATATTTACTCTTCATATTTATAGAATTAACTTATCTATATTTATTTATTTAAAGTATGCAGGCTACAGAGATTGACACCATTTATAGAGTGTATGAACCAAAAACAACAAGGAACACAAGCCCCAAAGCAAATTAAAATAGGAACATCAAAGAATACATTTTCTGTTGGTATCGAAGTATCGTATCCGATGCTTACCAGAAAATCTTGTATCTTATAAATTCATGATTAATATGTCAGTCAATTTAATACTCACAAATTTGAATTAATTTAATTTTCGATAAAAAAAATTAATTAAAATGCGCGCCATATTTTATTTAAAAAATAATTGAATCTAAAACTAATTAATACAATAGCTAATGATTTAAGTAATAAATTTATAAATTTTAAAAGTATAATGTAAACAAGAAATTAATATGGGAAGAAAAAATATACTACAAATATTAGTCGACAGTAGTATGGAAGCATTACTGAAGAAAATAGATCCGATACTTATTAGATACTAGTCGACTTTGGCAACCAGCTGTTTCGCTAAAAATATTCTTTGAGTTTACTTTCAATTCAATATCTTATACATAACTTAATATTCAGGATTCCCTCAAAAAATACTTTTAAGTATCAAATTGTGACAGAAATTAATTAGTTTTCAAAATGCATTAATAGCTTTACATCGTTATATGTACAAACAATCCTAATAGAATCATCATAACGTAATCGTCCATTTCATTTATCTTTTGACTTTGAGATATTTTTTAACTTTCCTTTCTCATTCTTCATGTAAACTACATAGATATTAAAACAAAATCATGACTTCCTTAGCTATCAACAATGGAAGAAAATCCCACACTGAAACAATGCGGTCTGTAATAAACAATGAAAACGTTTTCACTCAGTGTAACAATGCAATCTATTACTGAAATTAAGCAAAAAAATTTTTAAAAAAATTGTCAGAATTCACTGAAAAGTTTCAAAATTATTGAATTAGTATCATTAGTTGATACAAAAAAAATCTCTTTTAGATGTAATATTTATAGAAATTATGGTGAAAAAAATTAAATTTCTAATTAGTTAAAATTTTAATTTAAAATTTTATAAAATGCACCGAAGTGTACATTTCCACCTTCCAAAGTATATTTTGTGCCAAATTTGACAGCTTCAGGCCAAATGGTCTATCCGGTAGAGCGCCAAAACAAGGACACACACTTCATCTTTATTATCAGCAGCGACATTAATGTGGAAAAGTTTGACATCAGAAAATATAATTTGAAAACTAAGCAAATTTTGTTATGCATGTAAATAATTGATGTAAAAATGTATCTTGAAATAATACTACTTTCTTAGAATAAAACAAATTCAAACCCTCAAAGAACAAAGACTTTTTTTTTTCAAGATTAAATTCTTAATTGTTATTCATTGCATGTAGTAACTTATAAATATAAAACAAAAACTTCTAGTTCTTCCGAAATCTATAAATTTCATACCGTTACAAAACTTAATCCTGTAATCCCTTGGGATCAGTAAATGTAGGACGGCATCGAATTTCCTATTTTTTTTTCTCTAATTTGTAGAATAGAGGGGCGAAAAAAGGTGTATAATTTATATAGCATGCTACAAATCCGATTCAATGTAAAGTATTTAAAGCTGTCCTTTAATTCTTTCCCGTTTTCGATTTTAGTTCTACCAGGCGCCGTCATGTCTTTGTGGAAAGTGAACATCTTGCTAATAGTTTTCTCCGTGTTTCTTGTATGCAGATGCCAGCAATATGACTTTGGAGCTGAAATAACAAGACAATGCCGTAAGTTAAAACAGATATTTCGCTTTTTGCATCTATATTTTATTTGCTATTACAATTAAGTATCTAATCACGATAAATATTTAACTGAGACAGAAACTGATGTAATGTGCAAATAAGTAGACTAAAGAACATTTTGGTTATCGTCGAAAAACAAAAATTTAATTTTCTTTGGAAATTAATATTTTTTACAATTTTAAAAATCGAGTTGAATCTAATTGTAGACGTTAGAGTGTAGAAGATAGTACATTTCAAAATTAAGTAGTATAAACATATATTTTTTTATTCTCATTATAGAAATTCTTCTGGAAGTTTTTTTTTATTTTAAATTTTTTTTCTGGATATGTAGAATTTAGAAATGGTTACCTTTAAGAATAAGGATTTTTACTCCTTATCTGTTATCAATAAGAACATAAAGATTAATTTAATTAAAAAATATTTTTCTTAAATTTTTATCTAAACTGAGAAATAGCAGCTTTTAAGAGTCACCGTTTCCCCCCCTTATTTATCATCAATAAGAACATAAAAATTAAGTTCAGCAAAATAAGCGTTTTTTTCTTTTAATAATTTTATTTAAGAAAAAGAGTGATTGTATATTGTTTATCAAAAAATATTCCGATGTTTTATATATTTTTGTTAACAAAAAAAAAAATCTTGATAAATATGCTATGTAAAATAAATAACAACAATTTAAAACAATATTATGAACGGAGTTGATACAAAATATTTTCTCTTTAATATTTATATTCAAACTGATAAATTCGCTTCAAATTTCTAACATCTTTAATTTGAAAGAGACTTTATAATACACATTCTGATATTAATGCATCATAACATCTTTAGCACATTTCTTAATCTAAAGAGTTTAGCCGCTCCATAAACTTAATTTATTTTAAATCTGCTTACTAGCTATCTAAACTGCAAAAGATATTTATAATTGCAAATAATTTTACTTTTTTTCTAAAAAATATACATAAAATTTTTTTGGATATGGAAGAATTCAAACTACTGAAGTGCGAATTCCTATTTCCATTGTAAAAAATTGTAAATTAAAAGCATTATCAAAATTGTGAAGCTTTTGCAATTTATTTATTTTTTACTTCAAAATTATAATAAATAAGTGAATTAGGTATACACAGATTTTCATTAGTGTATTCATTAAAAAAAATACGTAAAAATGATCTTTCGTTTTCTTAATTCTCATTATTCTGTTTCCACAGTTGTTCCAGATCCTGTAGGTCTTCTAGATTGCGTAGAAAACAAAGTGACGCTTCCTGTGAGTTACAAGTTTAGCTATTTATTTTTATGTTTTTTATATATTCATTTGTTATTTTTTAAAATGAAAAGTAATACAGAGATAAAGTTTTAAGGCCATTTGTGTATCTTCCAATGTGTCACTGATTTCAAAAAGCAACGAGACTTTATTTTAAATAGTTTTAAAGAAAGGGATCATATTTGCTTATATGCTTTTGTTTCTATAACGTTTTTAAATATTTTGATTTTTTTATGCGTTTGTTTTAATATATAAAAGAATTGTATTATAGATAGAATCCAGAATTCTAATTATTCTTGTTTTATTTAAATTTTTTCCAATTCTTCAATCGTGAACTGTCTATATTTCATTTGTATTATATGAAAAATTATACTTAAAACAGTCATGACCTTTATAAATGAGAGGAAAAAATATGCAGTTTGTCTCAATGAAAGTTATCAAGTCTCCAGATAGCCAAGGATAGCCTTGAATTTGGGAAACTGATTTACCTCAAAATTTAATGCAATGTTTCGAATTCGTCCGCTTTTTGTTTGTCGTTCTTATATAAATAATTCTTATAAAGATATTAACATGATCTTATTCAAAAAAAACTTTTGCTATACTTATAAAATGACCATACGTCCCGGATTAACAATGCTGATTTCAATATGTTTGTCCTCGATTAAAAACGTGTTAGAATTATTTTAAAATTAACATGTTCATTTTTTTTACTTATTAAATAAATATTTCATTTTAAAAAATGATTTGATTTTTCTAAAATCCAACTTTAGAAAAATTTTTCTCATCTTCAGTACAAAGAGTGTTGTAGTCATGATATGGATATTATATATGAACAGCCTGACGAAAAACAATAAAAACAATTAAATATTATATTATTAAAGCTTTTTAAATCGATTTCCAGTTTTTTAAATGCAGTATTGCCAGAACGGCGGATTACAAAGAATTGATCAAAAGGCTAAACACTGTGCACAAAATCAATTGCAAGGCAAAGGAGGCCGTCGAATTTATAAAAATATTTGTGGAAATATTTCTGATGATATCAGAAAACTAACCAAATACTTGGATTATTTAGATAAAGAGCACTTTGTAATCGCGAACAGGGCAGAGAAACCCATAAAAGTAGTGATAAAAGGTTTACCAGTTAACACCGAGTGCGAGGAAATTAAACAAGAATTAACAGAAAAAGGATTCCGAGTTGATAAAGTAAATCAACTTAAAAGATTCAAGACCAATGGCCCCCTCCCCATTTTTCAAATTCATTTATTTAAATCTAACAATATTCAGGAAATCTACAAACTAAATGACCTAATGTATTTCATAATCAGAGTCGAAAGATATGTAACAAAACAAAATCACCAGTGCTTTAATTGCCAGTTATGGAACCACGGCTCTAAGGGCTGCAAGCTTAAACCCAAATGCGTTATCTGCGCAGTAAGCCACGTATCTAGACTCTGCCCTAAAAAGGGAAAAGAAACAGAGGTCAAATGTGCCAATTGCTGAGGGCCCCACACAGCGAATTATAGAGGATACCCCAAATACCCAAAAGTAGCCCAAAACAAATCAACCCGGCCAGGAACAAGCTAAGCAAATGCAATGAAAACAAAAATCGATCGCAAAAGCGAGGCAACCCCCCCTCCCAGGAGACTGGACCCAAGAATGTAAACAAACAGATGGCAGAAGAAGAATCGACCTTCACTCCTAAGGGAAACTTGCAGGAAGTCTTGGCACTAGCCGCAGAACTCAATAAGATTTTCTCTGTTATTAATGATATTCCAGGAACCATTGCAGCAATGCAACAAAAAGAAAACGTTTGGGAAAAATTGGTGATCCTCGCCGAGGCACTCAAATTCCCATCAACTAATAATTAAAATCCCTATACCTTGACCCCGCTTCCCCACCCGCCAACGTGATTACCTTACCTGCCGATAGCCAATAAATACTACAGGACAAATAAAAAAATCTACTACTAGAGCTATTTAATTTTTTTTCCCCAATTCCCGTTAAGTTACTTCCCAAGTTTTAGCTACATTTAAACCTATCTGAAGCTTTTCTATAAATCCCTAAATTGTTAATTATGCTCAATATTCATGCTCAACATAAGTTGTTTGTTACTCATTCATCATTTCAGTCGAGCGGAAGATTAAAGGCCACTGAGCCTAGGCGCTTCCCAACACCCCCCCCCCCCAATATCATTGGCATTGGCAAATGTAGTATTGCGCCGCATCCACGTTCCTCACTTTATCGTTATCAGAATATTTTTTCCTACTTCCCATCTTATATTTCCAGAGTATTTTTACTGATATAAGACGCTTCCTTTAATTTACACCACTGTTCTTCTTGTGCATCGAAAAAGTGAAGTATTGGCATTTTTAAATAGGCATTATTTTAGATACTATTTAATTATTTCTGAATTTTTTTTAAAATTTTTTTTTTACTTATTTTATTTTATTAAACTAATAATTTGGACTTTAGCAGAAGTCGCACTTCTTCCCTAACCAGTATCCCGGTCTTAAGTTTAAAAAAATATATATATGGTTACTTAATCTTAAACCAAATAAAAAAAGGAATCCAATTTATCTCCAACTTACTAGATAGAATGCATTATTGCATGGTTGCATACATACGTTTGGTGAATCAACAAATTCTCAAAATGTGGTTCGTGACAAGAACACAGTATAGCAAGAATAAACTAAATAGAAAACATACCCAATGGTATTTAATTAAACATAGAGCAGCTGCGCCTGCAAAACGATTTGTCAACATTTAATCGAGGACATGAGAGTATTGTACAGACTATGAAAGGAATATAACAGGCAACGTTCTGAATTCTGTGATACTCGAAACGCAGTAATACATATAACTTCAATTTAAATATTGAGAATAACGATTATCCATGTGGTTATTTTAGTTGAAAATTGCTTTTTATTTATTTATTTATTACTTTTTCGCATATGTAGCATAGAGGAAATATAGTAATCGTCAAAAAATTGGAATTCGAGATTTTGACATGACTCCATGTTTTAGATTTCCTGTGTTCGAAAAACACATTTTTAGAAAATGTCCGTCTGTTTGTCTGCCTGTAACAAAGACAACTGAGAAACGTTTTTATGCTAGACATTTGAAATTTGGTAAACGGTCTTTACCCCAAATATGCAGATTTCTATCAAATTTTGAGTAAAATCCGTTCATAGGATGTGCGTCTGTCCTGCTGTCCGAATATAAGTTAATACGATAACTACAAAACAAAGAGAGCTAGATGGATAGGATGCAGTACACGGATTTAACATCTCTAGTGTAGACACCTATCAAATTTTTAACCAAATCCAACAACGGATTGATTGTCTGTCGGTCTGTACTTTCAGAAACATGTAAACATGATAATTCAAAAACGCAATGACTTAAGTACATCAAATTTGATATGGGATTTTGTACACTACAAATGCCGTTTTGTGTCAAATATTTTTTTCAGTCGATTGAGAAAAACGTGTCTAAAGCTCAAACTCAATTTTCGGATACTATTAACGACTTACCAGCGAACAGTAGCAAAAAAAAAAAAAAAATCGCCAAGGATGATCGATAGATTCAGTAAAAATGCTAAATTCACGCCAAAAGTTAATATTTCTTATCTATTGTATACCAATGCCAAGCAAGGCTTCTCTGACGTGATAAGTTTATTACAGAGTATGCAAAAAATTTTTAGGGTGTCCACTCCTTCTGGTTTGTACAAATAACTGTCTAATTTTATGTATTTCTATCGGTCTGACGAGAAGTTAATAATCCTAAATTTACAATTCGGAATATCAAGTTTAACTTTGAGCAGATACTGTCCTTCTATACTTATTAAATTAAAAAAAAAATACTTGAAACCAATTGAGGAAGGCCGATAGAATATTGTTCTTATATGCAGTGTTTATATCTGCTTTTGTCGAACCGAATTATTAAAATAAAAAGCTGGGATTTAAATTTGTACTGTTCACTTTCCCGTCGATTCATTTTAATTTATTAGAAAATTTTCATCTACGAAATTAATCCATTATTAATCTATAATTTACATCTCTAAACAGAAGAAAAAAAATTAAAAATCTTCCATCTCATTTTATGCAAATAATGCATCTGTAATTTGAAAAAGAAAGTAATTTCTGAATAAAATTAAGCACCATGACTCTGATATTCTTGAATTGTAGAATCAGCGGTTTGTTTTTATTATAGCAAACGATAATTTGCAGAATGTTTTTATTTTCAGATATCTCCAGTAATAATAACAGCTGGATTAATTTTTGATGAATCTTCAAGATCATTAAATAATATGAGTTAAATGTATTACAGATTTTTAACTGTAAAGATTGGCATTATTAGAAATAAAAAGAAAATAATTTTTAATGATCTCTATTAATCCAAATATAAATGCATTTCTATGTTATTAATATTTTGTGCCCATATTTCAGTATCTCACCAGTTGGGTTGATTGCACTAACAGTTTGGGACAAAATGTGAAGACTTCAGCAGACATCATCCATTACCGTTGCAAAAGTGTCTGGGAAGGAAAAGGAGTAATACCGGTATGTATGAGTCAAAATCCATTACGAAATAATGAAAATTCAGGACATTGAATGCCGGAATACAGTAAATGATTGGTTTAATATTTTTATTAATGATGGTATACAATGGAAGATCCATTAAAAAAATTTTAAAGTGGGTCATTGGTTAAACAATTTTAGCAATAAATTTTATTAAAAACATATTCAATTTTTTCTTTGAATTTTATTAGTTTCAGATAGAAATAGCTTTTCTGCTATAAAGCTATTATTTTTAGTTAGGAAGATATGATTTTATATTAAGAAGCCATTAAGAACAAGCATATGTATAAAGAAATTTTTAAAACACGCGCTGTCATTCATGTCCAATCGAAAAGCAATATTCATTTTTAATTATTTTCTCCACTTGCTTGTGCAGTTCAATTTTTATACAAGAAAATATTATACACATTTAAAATTATTTATATTTATTTACCAGACTGTTGCCATTAACAAAGAGAATATAAAAATTTTCAATTATTTTGTATATATACAAATTCTCTATTATTATTTTTAATAATTGCAGAAAGTAGATTTATTTTGATGCGAGTTAGTTTTTCTAAAATTAAAAATATAATTTGAAGAAATCAAATAAAAATTACCCAATTACTAAACTGAAAATTACTAAACACTGAATTTTAGATTCAAGTAGACTTCCTTTTTTTCATACAATTTATCGTTTGATCGATTAAAAATAGGGCTTGAAAGATTGAAGGAGGCGAAAAGATAATTCAACGGAAACTATTAAATACAGAATTTCAGGTAATAAATTAGCATAGCAATAAATTATATATATATATATATATATATATATATATCGAAAATAAGTCATGACAGAAAATCATTAAGAATATGCCGAAAATAAATGAAAAACTATTGTAATTCTGATCAAAATAATGTTTTTTCAAAGAAAAAAGAATCAGCGAAGTTTTATTAATAACTAACTGATTCAGCAATTACAAATTAAGAGTAAACATCACATAATATTTCTTGGATATCGATTTTAAAGTAGATATGTAAGGAGCAAAGAATTCTGGATTAAATATGCACAGAGCGACTTGAAAGTAAAATACATGACTTGCATATATTCAAATGCTTAAGCAGCCGGATTTATTTTGCTTGAATAAGATATTTATTAATGCTTTTGACAAAACCTGCTATAGAATATGTAGTAAGTAAATGACAGAAGTTTTAAAGCCCCGTATTGATATATTAAACTTTATAATATTTTTTTTGCAAAAAAAACACCGTTAAATTATTATTATTATATTTCATTTCAAACCCAATTTTTTTCTTTAATACAGAAAAATATATTTAGATATTGAATTGAACAATAACATTATTATTAGGATACAATTTTTGATAAATTTCTTCCTATCTGAATGCAGTTTTCAAAACATTTCTTTATAGCAATTTTTCTGGAAAAAAAAGCTTATATCGCAATTAATTTTTAATGGAATAAAGACAGTTGCATAATGGGAAGAAAAAAAAAGGAAGGTTCCACCGAGATTTGAACTCGGATCGCTGGATTCAAAGTCCAGAGTGCTAACCATTACACCATGGAACCTTACTTCCCATGCCGGGAATCGAACCCGGGCCGCCTGGGTGAAAGCCAGGAATCCTAACCACTAGACCACATGGGAGTGCAAAGGTTTATCTCTGACCTGAACCTGATCGCAGCTCAGCTGTCTAAATGACCTACAAAGATTACAGGAAGAAGCATTTTCATCCTTTGACCTACTTGAATCCTAGCTATCTCATTCAACACACATCAAAGCAGAAAAAGGGGGAAAGAAAAAAAAACGCTCTTACATAAAACAGTGTGCACTATTTATGGATACTGTTTTTTTTTTTTTTTTTTTTTCTCTCTCTCTTTCAGAGAAGCATTCAGTATTCTATTTATTGTTTTAAAATTTTTGCAGAATAAATCCTATGAAGAAAATAAATACTTTTCCCTTCCACTTAATTTTATTTACAAATTCGGAACTATTTTATATTATTCAGAATTATTTTTTTTAATTTATAAAATAACTAGCCGCCTTTGGCGACCAGCCGGTTCGCCAATATTACCGCTCGCTACAATTTTCAATTAAATATTTTAAGTAATTGGTCTCTTAATAGATTCTCAAACAAAACAATTTTAATCTTCAAATTTTGATAGTCATACCAAACTTATACTGTTGTTTAGATCGTTTCGTTCAATTTACTCTATATATTTTGCTAATTTGTTGTCATTTCCGGTAAAACGTCAACTTTAATTTAAAGTGAAAATGATGAAATTGCAATTAATATAAAAATATTTTTTAATAAAACCAAGGGTTTTATTTTATTTATCATCTTTATTGCTATTTATTTATTACTATTATTATTGAATATGAGTATTGCAAACAGAATATCTCGGTATTTAAGTCTTATGTGAACTACAAAATATTTTTGATAATTTATGTAATATCTCAAAGAATAATTCAACAAAAATTTCTCAGATTTAGCATAAAATTCAGTTTTTAGTTTTGCTTTCAAAAGGATTGAAATGAAATCAATAATAATATTTTGTTCCAGCCTATAAATATATTTCAAAAATTATGAAATCTAAATTTAATGCAGTAAGGTATCATATTCTGAGAAATATTCTGGACACACCAAATTTTAAATAAATGAATGAATGTTTCTATTTTCCACGATCAACTAAGACTTATTTATGAAGTTTCGAATGTTAAAAATCTAGAAAAACTCAACATTTTCATAATCTTAGGCCAATTATTCTTAAAAACCTGCGCGCTGATTGGCGTATTTTTTTTGAAACGATCAATGGAAAATCTATTTTTATTGAATAGTGATATTCAAATTTTCATAAATCAGTCAGTTTAAGTGATTGATTTAGTTGAATGGAAATCAACTCTTTTTATTTAAAATATTAGTGTTTCAAGAGCATTTTGTTATTCGTGATTTCGACAGCAGAAGCTTTATGTAAAATCAAAAATTCGTTATTTATTAGAGCATTTATAGAATTAAGTTACATAAAATATAATCATTTTTCTATTTAAACCATTTTAGTAAATCTGTTGTGTTCGTGCGTCAACAAAAATAGAATGCAGACAAACTTATTATGAAACTAAATCTTATTACATTATAGATAATATTATCAAATTTACATCAACTTATTTTCATTCAAAATTCTAGCATCGTTTTTAAACAACAAATTAAAAGTTCCAAAAATATCACTGTTGCCAATCTGAATTTCACAACTATTTACAAAATAAAATTTATAATTATTAAAATAATCGTTTGCTACTTTTAAATAAAATATTTACGATTTATGTCGCAACAGATCTGTGTCTTACTAAAGGTTTACAAATTAGCTGTGTGGCCATGATTTGAATGGATATCTTGTTCATATTAAACAAAACTTGCCTTAAAATAAAACTTATTTATTGGATTAATAATATATAGAGTGTAAAAGATCATAAAAGAATTTTTCTTGAATTTATTTTTTAGAAAAAATAGTATTTCATATTTGTTTCATTTCCTACAGACACGTGACGAAAATTATATTTTTGCAGATTTCATTTCCAAAAAGATTTAATTTATTTTCAGTTAGAGCTTTAATCAATGTGATGGCAACACTTTGAAAAAAGCTATTTTTTTCTCCTGAATGCGAAACGTGCTTAATCCTCATTTTTATTTTTGACGAAAAAAATTATTGAAAAACATAGTTAAAATATTTATTTAAAAATTCATTAAAAATAGAAATTTAACTTTAAGATTAAAACAGTAGTATCATTTAAAAGATAAATTTTTGTTCTTTAATTTCATGTAAAAATCTTTTTTGTGCGGTAATATTTTCGGCAGTTATAGCAGAAACACGTCAAAATTTCGCTTAATTTTTAAATAAATAAAATTCTAATTAAAAATTCGAAAAAATAACCCCCAGGTGCACATTCCCGGCCTCCAAGGTATACACGTGCCAAATTTGGTAGCTGTAGGTTGAATGGTCTGGCCTGTAGAGCGCCAACACACACACACACACACACATTGAGCTTTATTATAAGTATAGATATAGATATAGATATAGATATAGATAACTGCGTGCGTATGAAACACAAAAATAAGTGAAACAATAATATATTTGAAATTTGAAATATGTGATTGATGTACGTAAATAATCGGTATATAACGTAATTAGTGTGCGTTAAATAATTAATTGATGACATGATTTCTTATTTTTAATATAACAAAATGCATCGGATTAATTTATTATCCTTTTATGTATTATAATTGTTTAAATGTATATTTTACAATTTCTTAAATATTTTGTACTTAGCTGATTGTAAATTGTTTAAATATAGATTTTACAATTAGGTAGATATTTTGTATTTATTATAATTTTAAGAGGAATTATAAATAATTAAAATAAACAATAATTTAAATTTCATAATTTTAGGAGAATTCTAATCAACAATTTTAGCAGATTAATTAGTGGTAGATGTAGAGATTGCCAAAATCTCGATAAATTCCTATCCGATAGATTTGTTGAAATAAAAACCCAAAATAAACCATTTTAAAGAAATTAAATACTGCTAATTTGCAAAATATATATAAAAATTTATATTGATTGAGTTATTTCTCTATACTTTAAAAATTACAAGGCCCTTGAAAATCGAATAGCAAAAATAATAACAATTAACGATCTTACAAAAAACCGGTATTTATATAGTTATAGTGATGCATTTCATTTGGTAACCCCCTCCCCCCACACACGCATACTCATCCTAATTAACTTACAGCTTTAATTAACAGCTTTTAACTTGAATTTTTATTAAGAAATTCATTGAATTTTTTCGCACGCTTTCACAATAGTTCGAAGCATATTATAGAGAAGGGGGAAAAAAAGAAAGAAAAAAAGGGGAAAAAAAGCAGCTTAAAATTCTAAAAAATTAGGTTTTTAGTAATATTTATTTTATTTTCATGCATTTTTTTAATTTTAATAATTTTTTTTAACATTTTTCAGGACATTTTTACAAATACACTTCATAGCTTAGTCACTGGATTTATACTGATGCTTGATTATACGGACATTGTGATGATATTATATATACTATATATTGTAAGCACCTTATCGCTGCTACATAGTTAAGATTAAATTTTTAAAATAAAATAAAAACTAGTAGCCTTCGGCAACTAGCTATTCGCCCGTCACACACACATACACATATATATATATGATCAAATAACTTCTGTTCCAGCTACAATCTTTGTATACCGATTTAGCAATTTTTTTTTCGTGCGAAAGTTTGTCTCCCTAGACATGTCATCGATGGTCGTCTGCCTTCTATGCATCGTTTTGGTGAGATACCCACCCTTATTAACCGGACTGATTTCACCATTTAATTTCACCACTTTGTAGGCATAGTTAACCAAACAGAATAAAATTAATTTAGTCATGTCAATCAACTTAGGGGAACTATTTCGTATCATAACACTGTCGTAACAACAACAAAATCAATTTCAATTAACTTTATCATCGCCATGCGTAAACTATAAAATGAGAACCGCCTATTAATAGCACCCACTTAACAGATGAATAGAAACCAAGGTAAGGATGAAAATAGGACTCAAAGTAGATTGATAAATTATACTCATTGATCAACAACAATCACAAATAAACTTAGATATTTGAAATTGTATCGAAAAGAATAACTTAACATTAAAATAATTGCTGCCTGTAATTATAAAATGATTCTTAAGAAAATATTTGTTAAAACGATTCATTCAATTTCCTTTATAATTTATTTTTGCAGGAGGTATTTTACATCAAAGACTGCGTCATTGAGAAAACCGGCCTACCAGCAAAAAATGTATCAGCAGAAGTGTTAGGAGCTTACAAGGTAAAACTTTGAATTATAAAATCTTTCAAAATATATATTAAAATGTATATTGCGCTTCAAATGTTATATGCATGTATTATATTTCATGTTTTTTTAAATCGATCTTTTAATTCTAAATTAATTTGTAGTATATTTTATTTACACTACATTTAATGCCTTTTATCAGAGTTGATTATGACCTAGTTAAAAGGAAAAGTCACCACAGAATGAAAATCCGACAATTTTAAATATAAGGAAACAAATAAATTGACAAACCTATGGAATTTATTAAAAATTAAGGACAAGATTTTTTTTTGTCTCACTTAATATACATCAACATTTTAGTTATACGAAGGACATTAAGACGCTGCTCAATCTTTTGTCGGGTGCTCTGTAGCATAACATTGTAAACAATGGACATATTATCAACGATTTTTTTTTCTTTCTCCAGATCGCCGTCTAGTATTATTTAAAGTATTAATATTTATGGGTTTAGTTTAGTTATATTAACTTCTCGTTATAAAGCAACATTAGGGCTATTTTGGGACGGACCTCGTAATTTTGAACCGCGGTCAGATGACGAGGACGACACCTGAGCTGGCACTCCCTCTCCACACCACACCACACCAGCGGGAGGACGTTTGGCATGACGGATTTAACGTGCAACAGACCCCCTTACACGACGGTTCTTCGGTGGAATCGGGTCTCGAACCTGAAACCCTATGGCTCACAAGCCAAGATCTTCGCACCAGGTCACCACGGCCTTAATATTTATGGGATGACATACTAAAGCTCAACTCTAATTAATCGAGCTAGTTATCAATAACGATTTTTTTTCGATTAAGCCTTGAGCATCCATGACTGCCGGCTTCCTGGCATAGAGGTAGCGCGTCTTCCCTGTGATCTAGGCCTCCCGGGTTCGAGTCCCGGTTCGGATGTTCTTTATCTGTGAGGTGTGTGGATGTGCCCCCCTGTAAAAAGAGGTTGTGCAAGCGAATGTGACGCATGAGTAGCTAAGACGTACTCTTGGCCCTAGATGGCACTACTGAAAACAAGAGAAGCTCTCTTGGTTTAAAAATCTCTGATCAGCAATACGATCTTAGTCAGCGGGCTTGTCTATGACAAGTGCCATAAGAAACGACACCCTTTACCATTTTGCATCTAATTACAATATGTAATTATGAAATGCTTTGAGTATAAAATGAATTCAAAACTATCTTTGCATACACATATTTATACAATTTATTAAAGTTAAAATCGAATTTTCAAGATTATAATAAGCACATTAATATACACGTAACAATAGTTTATTATAGCATACGAATTATTCATTCAAAAAAGCTCAACAATTTATGTTCGTGTTTTGTCCTTCTTTCAACGTTTTCGAGCAGTAATGTTCCATTATCTTGTCAAAACAGCATGCATTGATTGATCCTGTCAACGCCTGTTGACTGGACAAATTCTGAAGGCAATCTAAAATAACACCAACATATATTCTGTAATTTTCGTGTTGCTTTAAAGGAAAAAGTATTACTCTAAATTACTGTACACAGACAAATGATAGGTTACAATGGTAACTTTACTTTTAAAAGACGCTAGGCAAGTTATTACTATAATAGGTTATTGAAAGGCATAACAAAATTTAGGCTTGCTCGATAAACGAATCGTCAGCTCTCACTCTGCCATAAGCATGGTCTGCTTTGACCTTTTCGATCGTCAGCATTTGATAGCAACACTGTTTTTACAATTTATAAACCCGTAAATTTAACCCTCTCATCCATTTTCCAAACCACCATGTCTTCGCACCCGGAAATTATCATGGAGTATAAAATTCCAGTGGAGTAATGTAGTGTGTTTTGCATATTACAATTTCTAAGGCATTTTGAATAACCCAAGTTTCGGTTAGCTCGAATTCGATTAAAAGTGTTTTATTGCATTTACAAATTGCCACATACATGATTTTAAAAAGAAATTCAAAACGATCTACTGAAAAGACAGTAGGGCCTGAAGCTATCAAATTTGGCAGGTAGTTACGTCTAGTATAGTAGGCAACAACATTGTTACGATATCTACACGATGTTGGTCGGCATTCTTGTCATAGACAAGAATGTCCCGTTGACGAAGTCAGCGATTTTAAGCCGAGTTTTGGCGTCTCTTGTTTCAGTAGCGCAATCTAGAGCCATGAGTACGCATTAGCTACTCATGCTTGACAGCCCTTTTCACGGGGTGGACTTCATACATTTCTTTCACAGATCGTAATTTAGAACTACATCAAAGAACGAACATCTTTGTTCCGGTGGTATTGTCTCGACTGGGAGGACATTGTGGCTACGATAGATTTATATGTGCACCTGCCACCATGTACGCGGAGAGTCTCCGGCCGGGGTGTTCGAACTCACAACCCAAGGGATGTGAATCCAACGCCCTATCAACCAGGTTATCCCAGCCTCTCGCAGTATCTTGTGCAAATAGGAAGCGCTCAATAAGAAGAGTTTTCGAATTTTAATGTTTTTCTTAATAAGTTAGAAGTCTATTATTACAAAAAGAATATTTTTACATTATTTCGAAATTCAGAAAATACATTTTCTAATGAAACTAGTTTTATTTTAGCTTAATTTTTCTCGAATTCAAATAAAATATAACATTTTTAAGTAAATTTTCCAAAATAATATTCATTGTTTTAGCTATTGAATTTATACTTATGCAGTGTGTGTTATAATGAGGCAGTTTTTAAAATGACAGAAGCAGTCAAACATAAAACATTATCATGTTACGATGTCTGAATTAGAAGTTTGAATTTCCTACAATTTTTTTTTTCAATAAATGATAGGTTTTTAAATAATGCTACAGGAAGAAGTTCAGCGGAGTATGTTATAACTGCAAACTCTTTTCGCTTTGCTTATCGTGTAACGCTTTATGCTGTGTTGAAAGTAGTTGTTGTAACTCTCGGACAAGAGTGTAAGATAAGATTTCAAAGGAGAACGCACAAAGAATTGTCTTACAAGATCAAAGTTCTCCTTTAATATTCATTGCCATCCATTCCATTTCCAGAACTATTTCTGATATCGCTGTATTCCAGTTTCGCGCAGCCTAGCCCAACATGGCTCTTTCATACATAACTCTCCAAATCCAATACCAGTTGTACATTATTATGCGTACATTGTGTACTCGTATGTTTCTCTGTGAATTTCATAAGCCTGGTTCAAATTTTCAAGATTCATTCCAAAACTGCTCCTTTTTTTTCTAAGAAGGGTGTAAATATAATTAAACTAAATTAAAACGCCGATGGAATAATTTAGGTTTGAAAACTGTAGTGTTAGATTTTTTCAATAATTTTTGAAATGATTCCAGATATTTAATTTCCGTCAAGCTACATCAAGTGCTCTCGATTTCTTGTCGACTAGAAAGAAATGTGAAGGCATAGCTAAAACCATTAAATTTTTTAATGTAGTTCAAATTGAAATAATCAGTAATAACCGTTTTCAAATGATATTAATATCCGTTTATTTTATTCTTAAAATTATTAGGAATGCGAAAGCAACTCTAATTCTCAAGGTCAACAAAGGTCATTGGGTCAAACTCCTGCTCAGGGTGGTGTGAAGACAGCTCCAATACAACAACAGCAAGTCAGCATTTCAGGCAAGTATTCATAAAGAAAAAGTTACTATTACTAAAAATATTTTTAAACATGCTTTCATTAGTTTCGAAAAAGTAGGAAATATTTTTTTTATTAAAACTTAAGGTGTCAAAACTGAAATTAAATGAAAGAAGATCCTAATATTGTTGATAAAAAGCAGAGTAAATTCATTGTATAATCTATCAAAAATCGAAGAAAAAAATGACACATTCTGTATACATTAAATTTAAAAAATAAATAGCCTGATTCTGAGTAGTTGGCGAGTATGACGTCAACATCACATGTTATCAGACGAGTCTAGTTTTATAAATTAGGAGAAGGTTCCGAATCAAAGTATAGGAGATTCGAGCTTTTTGTAAGAAAATGAGGCCAATTAAACCCAATCTTATTTATCATTTCATCTTGATTATTTCTTTGTTTCAAATTTTTCTTTCTATCAGCAAATGTACTTGTCTGTCTGAAGTCTTACGTATGTCAATTCATTTTTCGCAAATTACCATCGTGTTGATTTAATTTCAAAAACATGGTTCCTGTAACAAATCAAAGCAAAATTTTTAGAAATCTGAAGTAACAATTCTGATACCGAAAGAAGCAAATCATATTTACCAAAAAATAAATCTTTCTCGATTTTAAGTGTTAAGTGATCTACTGTGTTAATAGTCTAACGATAACAAGATACGGAAATAAATTACTTCGGTCGACACATTTTGGTTTTTTATCTTTTAGATTTATATTTTATCTTATTTTGGGTCCCGTATCTTATTAGATAAGATTGATGAAAAAAAGAGGGATTGGGGGGGAGAAGTATAATTAGAAATAAAAAAAACTCTTTCAAAAAAGGTAATAAAAAATTAATTAATCACAGTTTTTTAAAAACGTACTTTAATTCATGTATTATTAGCAAAATTGTTTTCGCTTTAAATATTTTCTGCTTTTTAATCATAAGATCCATAATTTCTCAAACTCACTATCAGATGGTGCCACTGAAACAAAAGCATAATTTAATTTAATCTTTCTTTAAATTCTGAAAACAATAAAATAGTGTATTTTCATCGTGAACAAAATTTTAAACCTGTATCATAATAGGAAGTAAACGAAAAGCCGATTATAAACTTCCAATTTAATCTACATTAAACAAGTCAAGTAAAGTAAATAACTATTTTTAAAAATAATGATGTATTCTTTTAGGGGTGAATTTCTCGATAGAGTGTAATAAGATACGGAATTGTTTGTTGAGAGTTAAAGATCACAGATTATACGAAATAAAAAAGAAATATCTTTTAATTCGTGAAAATAGAGTAATTAAATTGAGACATGTAAGATGTCCACTCTAATGGTTATTCTGAAACTAATTTTTAAACCACTATATACTATAAGCATAAAATTCAAATCGAAAAAATTTTTTAAATGACCAAATAATTATATTTCACCTTCTTCAGTTAATAATTGTACTGCTAAAAAAGTTACAAAAATTAAACTGTTATATTGACATGCAACTCTTTTAACTATATTTAATAAGATATTTTAGCATATTAAACAATTTTTTTAAAAAAATCGACTCTTCTAAGTTGGTTGGTTGGTTTATTCGGGTATAATGACGCAAGAGCCAAAGGTAGGATATACTGCGGCAATCGTATGGTTGGAGATAATATCACGGGAGAAATTTAAAATGACATTAAAGATCGGGTCAGTAAAACAGCAACAATCAAAACATGAGAGATAAGTTAAGTAAAACAAGTTTTGATCTATACAAAATGATAAAATCCAATAGCTTTTAAAAAGTTAAAAATATACAGATGGGGAGGTTCCCCCACTAATTCTTGTATGTTAAGTGAAATTGAGTTAAAATATTTAATGCGATGAGAATTAAAATTGGGGCACTCAGCTAGGATATGTGCAACAGTAAAATCAACATTACATGATAAGCATCTGGGCGCTCTCTCGCCAAATAATAGATATTTGTGAGTAAAACGAGTATGACCGATGCAAAGTCGAGTCAGTTTCACGTCGGCTGTTCTTATGGAAACAATGGGCCACAAATGAATATGTAGTTTAATGAAGTGTATCTTATTATGAGTTTCCGAATCCCAAGACTCTTGCCAAAGGGAAAGGATATAATGAATAATTGTAAGCTTTGAATTCCGATATGGAATTGATGTCTGCCATAAACTAGAAGCTGCTTTGGCAACACAATCTGCGTCTTCATTGCCCAAAATTCCAACGTGACCAGGAACCCAGCAGAATAAAACTAAAAAGCCCCTGGACTGAAGTGTTTGCAAGCAACATAAAATATTTACTGCCACAGGATGCATCAATTTACCAGGGTGGGATAATATCTCCAAAGCATTCAAGCTGTCTGTATATAAAATATATTTACGCCCATCAGAAACTGCAATTTTCTGTTCTAAGATCGAAGCCAAACGAATTATGAAATTTGAAGTTCATCATTTAGATCATCAATTTCCGGAGTTCAAAATGGAGTTTGTTGATAGGGAGATTTTTTTTTGTGTGTCGCCACTGAAATTATCTAAAATCATCTAAAGTAAAAAAAAAAAAAAAAAAAAAAAAACTATATAATTGATAGTAAAACCATATACAAAATTTCTTTTGTCTATTTCGATGCATTTCTGTCAACGAATTCGCATACACAAGAAGGATCAGTGTTAACAGGCATACCAAAAAGCATTTTTTTTTTTAAGGTAGAGCGTGGTAAGGTCTCATTTTCAGAACTCAAGGGTTCCAAGTTCGAGATCCGGTTTCACTGAAGAACCGTCGTGTAAGTGTGCCTAGTGCACGTTAAGTTCGGTTCGTCGAGGTCAAATGTCCTGCCGCCCGCAGGTGTGGTGTGGAAGTTTGAACAGAAGGGTGGCAACTCAGGTGTCTTCCATCTCATCTGACTGCGGTCTGAAATTACGAGATCTGTGCTATAAAGCCCAACTTTTGCTTTAAAAAAAGGGACGTTAATACAACTAAACTCAATTATCCCTCCCACACACACACAAAATTAGGGAGATATAAAGCATAAACATGCATCTGGTTCTCTAAATCAATTTTTCGACAACTACAATACTTTCTCTTTGTATGCTTTCTTTACCAAAAAAGATTTGCTTTTAATTATAAATCGCATATCACAAAATTGTTAAATCTTCAAGGTAGGGTAAAATTTGGAAATAACATATCTCAAGTAGCATTATTGTTTTAATTTTTTGTGGTATGTTTGCTCATGGGAAATGGGATTAGAAAACAAGAATTTCATCTATGCCAATATCATTTATAATAAAATAATCATTTATAATTTATGAGAAATTATAACTCAATTATTTAAACATAAATCCATTTTAGATTCACAATTTTTTCTGTAAATTGCTTTATTTGATTGTTATGTATTACTCACAGTAGGTATCCAACGGTTGATGGTAGTCAAGCCAAATAAAGATTAGACGGGTGATTCAAACTTAAAATATTATCTTGTTTAGTTGTTTCAGATTTTAAATTCGAATATCCTTTTTTTTTTTTATTTTTTAGCTCCACAAATTCCCGTGGCTCAGCCTCCTCCAGTCTTTCAATCACAAGGTGGCGTGAAAACAGTACAAATTCAGCAGCAACAATTCATGCCAGGTTAGAGCTGAAAACATTATTATCTAGAAAGCTAATATTTTCTAAGCAAAATGAATCAGTACTTCATACTACATATATTTCTTTAATTCATAACAATTAATAAAATAATAAATAATTTATTAATTAAAAATTACGCCTACAAATTGGAAGTATTATTTTAGAAAATATTATTTTATCTTTAGTATTGGTATTTTGATTAAAGGAAAACGTTATAAATGTTTCAGATTATTAAATTAATCACCTTTCAAGCTGCCTTTCAAAATAGTTAATCGCATTTTGAATCATTCTTTAAAAGCTATCAACAATTAAAGAAAGAATTAGTTTAAAAACTCAAGCCAATTCTTTCTTTAAGTTGTTAATAATTTTTAATAAACTAGCTAATAAATGAAAGCTCCTAGAAGTTAGTTAATACAGTCTAATTTATTAAAAAGTTTTAAAAAATCATTTAATTTAATTGATAAGTCGCTTTAATTAAACATAAAATTGAACACATGATAAACTATATTATATATATATATTTGTAGGACTCAGGAATCACTACTATTTAGAATCACGCACATTTAATTACATTTAGGACGAACAATTACATTAACATAAAAGAAATGAACATTAAATAGATTTCGTCGAATACGTCGCAGGATTAATTCACATGTGCCATCTCGTCTTTCGTTCAGAGACCCGTCTCGTCTCACACGTCTTGACTTTCGTTCAGACCCATCTCGTCTCGTCTGCACTCCGTCTAACAAGCATCAACACCTGTTGGCCAGCAGATGGCGCTCGTCATCAGGCGTTCGTCACAACATAAGAATCGGGCCTGAAGACTTTTTCAAGGGTCACCCTCAGGCAGGGATTCAAAAAAAGGGATTTTTTCTGTTAAGGAAATTCAAGGAAATTCAGACAATTACGTCTAATAATGATTCCTTCGTGACCCGAAAATCCCCTGAAATTAGGCCCAAGAGATATACCATTTTAACAGAAAGGAAAATACAAAACAACAAATTAGAAGAAAAACCACTAATAAGTGAAAATACAATAACAAAAAAACAATGAACACCAAAATGCCATAAAAAAACACTAAAGAAAAAGATTGGATCTGGAAAACATTTATATTTGCAACATGAAAACTTTATTTCCCTATTGTCTCAATAGTAAATTAAATGGGGAAGGCTATGCAGATTTAAACAATAATTGCATTTATAACAAATTTAACATATTTAAAAATTTTCTAAATAAAGATAACTATTCTGAAAGATTTAAAAGAGGTAAAGGAAAAGGGGGCAATTTTCAAATTATATTTGAGGAATTTCAAAATTACTGTTATCTGGAACACAATAGTGAAAACATTCACAAAATTAGGAAATACATTTTTGGTCTCAGAAATAATAAAATTAAATGGTTATTAAATAATAAATTCGGGGAATTAGAGTTTAAAAATTCGTACACAAAATGTATTGTTTTAGATCTAATTAAATGTAAGCTTAACATTGGAAAAAACGATTTACTTTTTAATAATAAAAATAATGTTTACAAAGAATTCTGTGTGATTAAATTCTTGGATATTTACTTCGAATATCTAAAATTGCCCAAAATTGTACATAATAATAATATATTTTTTCCTCCATCAGAAAAAACAACTGTTTCAATAGCGTTTAGTTACACTTCAACTTTAAAGAAAAAAATTTGTAATTATAATTACTATGGCAAAAATTTAGATAAAATAAATATTACAGATTGTTACTGTAACAAAGAAAACTATAAAGATTTTATAGATATTAATAAAGGTCATATTATTAGGTAATTTAAAAATAATTGAATTTTTAAATTACAGGTAATTTAAAAATTATTGAATCCAACTCTTTAAGAGATTTAATGGAAAGAGGAACAAAATTTAGATTAAGAGAAAAATAAACCATGACGAAATCTTGATTTCTATTGGTAATGTTTTTATTGCCAAATTATCTAGAAAATACCATTGGCCTGCTGAAGGTTTCAGAGAATGGAAGATGAGAATTTTAAAGGAAATAAAAATAAAAATGAATATTGATTTTGACAGATCTAAAGAACGTGGGATTTATTTTAGTAAAACATTGAAAAACAAAATAAAAAATTTAAAAGAAAAATTTGTTATTACAGTAATAGATAAATCAGCAAATAATTTCTGTTTAATTTGTAAATATTATTATAAAGAACTTTTAATTAATGAATATAACTCTAACGCAACTTATATGTTAAAGAACACTGGGAAAAAGGAATTAGATAAAAGAATGCTAGCATTCGCAAAAAAAAAAAACCAAAACTAAGACTTGCTCTCTTAACTATCCTTATTTATTCCCAACAGTTAAATTTCATAAAAATCCAATAAAATTCAGATTCGTGACCTGTAGCACTGGCAGTTATAATTACTATACGGGTAAACATTTCTTTAAATACTTAAAAATTATCCTGGACAAAATAAAAGATGAAGAACACTTTATTATTTCTAGTAACAAAGAAATTCTGGATTTTCTTAAAGATAACAACATTAATAAACTTAATACTTTTGATTTCGAAAATGTATACACTAATCTACCTCATGAAAAATTAATAAAAGTCTGCACTTTTATCTATGACGAATATTTAAATGAAAATATCATTCCTAAAAATAACTGGCTTGAGTTATGTAATTTTAATATTACTGAAAATTACGTTTTTAATGGTATTAATTTTTATAAACAAGTTAAGGGCATTCCAATGGGAACAGCTTTCTCAAGTGCTTTGGCTAATATTTTTCTACATTACTATGAGAAAAAAGTAATTAAATATAATTTGATAAACGGGTGGAGATATATTGATGACCTACTTTTGATTAACTTCGACAATACTAATATTGTAACTAATTGCTATCCAAAAGATTTAATTCTAACAGAAACGAATAAAAATCAACTTGAGGCTACCTTTCTGGATTTAAAAATCGAAATTGATAATGATAAAACAATAGTTGGTATATACGATAAAAGGGATGAATTCAACTTCAAAATAACAAAACTATGTAACTACCATTCCAATCTAAACTCTAAAATTTTCAAAAATCTAATTTTCTCACAAGTTAACAGGATCAAAAGGGTTTGCAATAATAAAAATTCCTATATTGAAGCATCAAACCTCATAATTGAAACCTCATTAATAATTTAATTAAAAATGAATTTCCTAAAAATTACTGTAATGTCAATTTTTTAATTAAACAAGGTATGGTTTGGGATTAATTCTTTGGCTTAAATAAAAAATAGAACTTTCCTTGCATATTATATCACTCAATAGGTGGCGCTGGGAGTTTGCAATTTTTACTTAAATTACCGTTAGCTTTGTGTTTTTAATAAGCGGGAATCATAATCAATAGCTTAAAATTTCCTTGACTGTTGATGGTATGTGCTTGCCTTTTCGTTTTTTCTTTAGTGTTTTTTTATGGTATTTTGGTGTTTATTGTTTTTTAATTATTGTATTTTTACTTATTAGTGGTTTTTCTTTTAATTTGTTGTTTTGTATTTTCCTTTCTGTTAAAATGGTATATCTCTTGGGCCTAATTTCAGGGGATTTTCGGGTCACGAAGGAATCATTATTAGACGTAATTGTCTGAATTTCCTTAACAGAAAAAATCCCTTTTTTTGAATCCCTGCCTGAGGGTGACCCTTGAAAAAGTCTTCAGGCCGGATTCTTTTTTTATATTTTTTTATTTGGTTTATTTGTTTTTCCTTTTAACTTGATTTTTATACTTTTGTATCAGTTCATCTGTGTTTTAGAAGTAGCTGCATTTGCGCTCTCTAAATACTATGAAGTTTTTACCTGTTCCATTTTTGGTTTTAGTTTGAATAGGAAATAATTTTTGTTGCGATTTCGAAACTGTTTCGCTTT
>JAPMOR010115009.1:325857-387431 GCA_026543865.1 Argiope aurantia | reverse complement strand
TTAAATATTTTTCTTCACTTATCAAATTTTATCTCAAAAAAAAAAAATCCCACTTAAATTCCAACTAAAAAAAAAAGGAAAAGTTGTGCGAAAATCTAGCAGATGACTTTGAATGCGAGAATTTTGGTTTAAAGGAAGTAGTAAAAGGCGTGTCCCCTTATTCTTTATACCTGCTCATTAAAATAAATGACGAACTCCCATGTTTTGGATTTTTAATAGTTTAACAAGAAAAAAATTTCTATTAATCTATATTAAATTAAATCGATTCAATAAATTACAATGGGGAAACATTAGCCTCGAGAAACAAAGATATGCCCTAATTTCCATGAGTAGATGTGTCTTCTTTTCTCATTTATTTTGTTACCATTCATTCAGACAAAAACGATTTACTTCTTTAATTAAAAGAACATGCGTTCGGACTCTACAATTAGCTGAAAAATGCTTCAGAAAATATCTCAGAGGTCAATAAACTCCGATTCGAGAGTCACGTATTTTCAAATCCTTCTTTGGGTATTCTATAAAAATAAAATTGAAACACATAAATATTTTATACTAGCCGTCTTTGGCGACCAGCCGGTTCGCCAGTATTATCGCTCGGTACAATTTTCAATTAAATATTTTAAGTAACTAGTCTCTTAATAGATTCTCAAACAAAACATTTTTAATCTTCAAATTTTGATAGTCATATACTGTCGTTTAGATCGTTTCGTTCAATTTACTATATATATTTTCCTAATTTGTTGTCATTTCCGGTAAAACTTCAACTTTAATTTAAAGTGGAAATGATGAAATTGCAATTAATATAAAGATATTTTTTAATAAAACCAAGCGTTTTATTTTATTTATCATCTTTATTGTTATTTATTTATTATTATTATTATTGAATATGAGTATTGCAAACAGAATCGCTCAGTATTTAAGTCTTATGTGAACTACAAAATATTTTTCATAATTTATGTAATATCTAAAACAATAACTCAACAAAAATTTCTCAGATTCAGCATAAAATTCAGTTTTTAGTTTTGCTTTCAAAAGGATTGAAATGCAATCAATAATAATATTTTGTTGCGCCCTATAAATATATTTCAAAAATTATGAAGTCTAAATTTAATGCAGTAAGGTATCATATTCTGAGAAATATTCCGGATACACCAAATTTTAAATAAATGAATGAATGTTTCTGTTTTCCACGATCAACTGAGACTTATTTATGAAGTTTTGAATGTTAAAAATTTAGAAAAATTCACCATTTTCATAATCTTAGGCCAATTAATCTTGAGAAACCTGCGCGCTGATTGGCATATTTTCTTTGAAGCGATCGATGGAAAATCTAAAATTATCCTTTTTTTATTGAATAGTGATATTCAAATCTTCATAAATCAGTCAGTTTAAGTGATTAGAAATTAACTCTTAAAAGTCAGTGATTTACTTGATTGGAAATTAATTCTATGACCACCATAAAATCTGTGCTTTCTCTTGTGGTGTATGCATTCTCCTTAATATCCGCTCGAATAAAACATCACATACAAAAGTACTACATAGAACAAACACATCAAAAGTAAACATAACATTTCAATAGTTGCCAAAAACAAAAGAGAGAAAAATGCAATTAATAAGCAGACGATATTTAGAAAAGTACAGATATTTAGACTGGAAAATGAAATTATCTGAAATTTAAAACATGCTCAGACGATATTTACAAAAGTAAAAATATTCAAACCTGAAAAGGAAATATATGAGTTATTCCATCAATAAATGCCATAAGTTTGTTTACATCTTCATTATTTTATGAGTCATTAAATATCGAAATGGATCCGGGACTGAATAAACACCCTGTATAGAGAGTGTAAAAGATCATAAAATAATTTTTCTTGAATTTATTTTTTAGAAAAAATAATATTTCATATTTGTTTCATTTCCTACAGACACGTGCCGAAAATTATATTTTTGCAGATTTCATTTCCAAAAAGATTTAAATTATTTTCAGTTAGAGCTTTAATCAATGTGATGGCAACACTTTGAAAAAAGCTATTTTTTTCCCATGAATGCGAAACGTGCTTAATCTTAATTTTTATTTTTGACGTAAAAAATTATTGAAAAACATAATTAAAATATTTATTTAAAAATTCATTAAAAATAGAAATTTAATTTTAAGATTAAAACAGTAGTATCATTTAAAAGATAAATTTTTTATCTTTAACTTCATGTAAAAATCTTTTTTGTGCAGTAATTATTATCGGCAGTTCGATTATTTTCGGCATTTATAGCAGAAACACGTCAAAATTTCGCTTAATTTTTAAATAAATAAAATTCTAGTTAAAAATTCGAAAAAAATAACCCCCAGGTGCACATTCCCGGCCTCCATGGTATACACGTTCCAAATTTGGTAGCTGTAGGTTGAATGGTCTGGCCTGTAGAGCGCCAACATACACACACACACACATTGAGCTTTATTATAAGTATAGATATAGATAGATGATCTCTATAACCAACTGCAAAGATTTTCTTCAATTTATGTGCACAAATACTATGAAGCATAAGGATGGTTTTATTGACTGTTGATTTAGTAAATAGTTTTGTTACTATTAATAATTTAAAGAAAAAATTAACTTTCGGTATTTTGAAAAATCGTTTACACAAAAAATCGATTATGTATGTTTCCAAGTATAAAAAAGATTTTTTTTATCTGTAGTGTTGCCATTTTAATTAAATGAAATATTTATAGATATTTTGAATCAATATATTAGACTTTGAGTTATTTTTCGCAATATTGGATCAAATTTTATGTCATTCTTAATCATTATTATTCTTTAAAAATTATTAATAACTTATTGGAAAAATTTATTTTCGGTAAATTTGAAAAATCGTTTGATGTCTTATCATTTGGGACGTGCACACAATACACAGAACGGATGTGAAACTATTAAAATAATGCTGCTTTAACGTTTGTCGCAATTTGACTCTTAAAGATATTTCAAAGAAAATAATGAACACCAAGTTACGTATCAAGAAATTTAACTGAAACTAAGTATAACTAATATTCTTGGTGAAGCAAGTTAGAAGATTATTTGTAAAATAGGGATTGTCGACAATTTTTTCTTATTTTCTAGCTCCACAAATTCAAATGGCCCGGCCTCCAACAATGTCTCAAGGCGGCGTAAAAACGACCCCAGTTCAGCAGCAGCAAATCAACACAGGTAAGAAAGTATTTTCTTATTTATAAATGAAATATTAATTTTATTTTTGGCGGGGCCTTCTTTTGAAAATTGAATTGAATATATCTCTAATATAATTACTATTTTCTTCACTGGATTGCAATTACAATACCAGAGTATGATACATTTCTGTAACAATAATACTAATGAATCCAGTGGCGCGAGTACGGTCTAACACTTTCAACGCTACCGACGAGATATCTCGTCTTTCAGATATTTCCAATTAACAAATTGTCTCTTATGCCAGTTTAGATAGGTTGAACTTTCTAATACATATCTGAAGAATACCTTTACTTTTTCATTTATTTTTTTGTATAAAAAATGTCAGTTGCCGGAAGAATTGATATCTCGTCGGTAGCATTGAAAGTGTTAAGCTACTGAAGCAGTCGAATTCATAGTATATATAATAAACACGATATTATCCATGCAATTTCGATAAATGTAAATATATAATAATACTAGTCGTCTTTGGCAACCAGTCTGGAATATTGGCTTTCCTAGCTAGTTAATAATTAATAGGGAATGCATTGATTAAAAATTTCACCTTATAAACTGATAAGAGGGGAAAATATGAATTTATTGGAATCAGTCTACTACAAATTACTGCATGTGCAAATAAAAAAAAAGATATATTATAAAAACGGAAATAGAAATCTTACTTCGGAGTTAAAATCAAAGAAATTTCTTTTATCATTTTTAGCAGTGGTAAAAGTTTTTTGACTTTTTGGCCTTTGAAAAGTTGGTGATGACCTTTCTCCTCTCTTGAAAATTCTGAATGTCAAATTTCATTGATCGGACAAAAACTTTATTTATATAAAAGTCATATATAAAAAACAACATTCATATAGATTACATATTTGCGTTCATAAAACATATAATTAATTGTAATAAATTTTACATCTTAATTTTCTTCTCTTCGCGCTAATGTGCATACAACATACGAGCTCTAAAAATCTAGTGAAAATCAAGAATATTGCATAACGAGTTTTGGAATCAATAACAAGGCGGCAAATTTGTGGAATGAAGCACATGAATCGTTTACTTTAAGCAACATTATCTATATCGAATTCTCGAATGACAGAAAAGTCAAATATAATTACAAACCAGATGAAGAGATGTGTCTCTCGCATACTCGCAAATAAGTGTTATTTCCCCTTCCTCGGCAAATTTTGGATCTTCGATAAGGCCGCAAATATCTCGCAAGACATTGTCCAATTAGCTCAAGATATTGTATGATATTCTGAATGCCGGCTATGTCATGAAGATATTGAAACAACGTTGTTGAGCATTTTGTGCTATAACGGTGGTGAACGATAGTTAGGGAAAATTGGTCCTTGACGTTAATTTAGGATTTTTACTGAATCTATCGTGAAAATATGCATTTAGGACACCTTTTTAACAGCCGATTGAAACCAAAATTTGATTCGAAACTACTGTTGTAGCCATAAATTTGATCAGCACTATTAGAAATTCTTAAAGTGATATCAATGTTAGGAAAGGAGTGAGTTAAATTGATATAGCATGAAATTTCAAAGCTACACTTTTTCAAAAATTTTACGAAAACTTCACGTATAAGTTCTTTACTGTGATGCTTTTATTTCTATCTATTAATGCTTCTCCCAATTTTTGACACAAATTGAACTGATCTTATGCAGAATATTTGTTGGAGCCAAATATTTCAAAAAAATTTAAAAAATTCCTAATTAGAAGATAGGGAAATTTCATTTAAAGACGATATCCCAATATCTAACCTTCCAAAAAAAATTATTTTAAAGTTCAAAATACACTTCTTTCTTTATATGTTGGGATTTTGTTTTCATAAGAAAATTACTATTATTTTCTTTTCATTTTTCGACGTCCTTTTGGAGACTTTAAAACTTGTATCAACATTTAAGAAAATGCTAGTTCTTTACTATCGATGAGTATATCATTGAAACCGATATCTGATCTATATTCTTTCAGAGAATAATTTATTTAAACTTTTAGAAGTCTGAGAAATATTAAAATTTTTAAGGTTGATTATTTTAAGTTTTGAAGAACATCTCTATCAAGAATAGATTCTGTTTAGTATATTGTGCACCATAAAGCAATTAAATTTTTTAAAAAAATCCAAAGGATATGACCTGTTTTTTGTAGTGTTCTAATTTTTTTTCGGTTACTTCAAAGAAGGCATCAAAAAACTTATCATAATTAAAATTTTAATGAAGTTATCAAATCTATTCGATCCGAACATCTTGTATCTGATAAAAGTTTCAATGTTAAATTTGAAAAGAGAAATATTGCATAAATTATTACGATAGCAACAGTCAACAGTAAACACATAATAAAGAATAAGCAATTTCTAGACAGCATCAACCTTCATATACACATGGCATTACGTGCTTTCATGTTTAAGAACGTTTGAAAAAGATATCTTTGTTCAAACAATGAGACAAACAGTTTGTTTTAAGGAGTATTAAACTTTCACTTAAAATAAAAAATAATTTTTTTGTGGAAAATAAATTTTTTTATTTAGAGTTTTTAAAAGGATAGAATCCAGCGCATTTTTGATTCTACGTCGTTCTGCGCGACTTGTTTATGATGAAATTCCTACTAGTTTCACTTTTCCATCAGAAACCATTCAATCGTTTGCTGTTCAAATTTAAAATTTAAAAAATTGCTTTCTTTGATACACAATTTGAAAGAGCTGTAATTTGTAATAAACTACTTCCTTTTAACTAAATTAACTTTTCCTCAAACTAGTTCCTTATTTTTCAACTTTATAACAAAGTAAAATGTTAACTAAATGCCTTCCATATTAATAGTTTAATACCTTCACAGCCAATATTCTAAGCGAATAAGCTAATAGCCAAAACTGATTAGTTGACTATGAAAGATATGGATAAATAAATAAGCAAGAGTTCTACTGTTAGGATAAAAATTCGTACTTTAATAATTAACTTCTCCTTTCTGTTTAAGGCGAAACTTTCAAATTAAATTCTTACAAATTTATCAATTTAAAAAACCGTTATTCAAAAAGACTGGAAACTCTTATTTCAATTTTGCATTTAGATTTCTTTCAGTATATATATATTTCTCTCGCCTTTAGAAAAATGCAAACACATTATTTAAACTAAGTAAAGTTTTCACAATTATCACTGACTTTTCAATGAGTCATTCGTTCTTGGCGATTTTATTAATACAGTTACAATTTCAGTCTGTCATTTAAAATGATAGCATTCAATGTTATTCTAGTATTTATCCTTTATTTCGACAAAATATTCGCAAAGTAACGCAACTTAAGTTTCAAAATTGCTATTTATTGTATTTATAACATAAAACTGCTGATCATAATTAGCAAATAAGTAACATTTCGTGTGAAAATTTCTACTTGGCGACAACTGTTGTCGATCTAATAAAAAAATTATTTTATTTTCTAAATACTGATGAGATGTTAATGAGATGTAATAATCTTAATGCTATTCTAGCAGCTGGATACAGACAGCAGCAACCAGTCCCCAGACCACCACCTCAACAGCAGCCAGTTTCCCAGCAATATTTTATGATATATCCAAGACCACCTTTACCCGTGCAGCAGCCATTTTCATCTAATGCTAATCAAGCAACTCAACAACAAATTCCTGTCTCATACACACCTCAACAGCCCATGACTCAGCAACAGATGGGCAAGACATCATATTCATCCCCTGTGCAACAAATTTCGCAATATTCTGTCGATGTAGCATCACCAATGCAACCTGTGCAACAGATGCCAAGTGGCCCCTATTATTATCAATTCCAAATTCGACACTCATAGAATTTTTGTTGGAACTGTTTTCAGATGCAATTAAGAAAAATTAGGCTGCATTTTTATATGAATAATTATTTAAACAAATTCCAAATTATTCAGATATGCAATATCTGCCATAAAACCGAAGTGTTGTTTCAATTGGATTATGATCTAAAATAAATATAATTTTTGTTACTTGAAGTGCACATTCTACTTCATTGTATCAAAAATAACTATTTGTTAAAATTGAATTCTAATATAAGTATATTTAACAATAAAATCGTTACAAACATATATTGATTTATTCAACATCAGTGGTAGGGCGTATATTAGAGATATAACACTTCTGAAAACTTCTTACTTCACTTTTCTCATTTAATATTCTGTTTCTATAATATGTAATTTGCAGGTTATGATAGACTTGAAAAAAAAATCCTTCGAAACATACAGAATTAATTCAGAATTCAACTCAGACTTTGAATCTATATATAGAGGAAAGAATAATGGTCCTCTGAATTAAATTACATTTCATAAATTATGCTTACATAGTGGTGGTTCTTAGGCATTGATAGAGCACACTAAGCAATACAAAGAAATCACCCTATGCAACGTCGTATTTGCATGTAGTTTTATTCAGGGACGACGAAGCACAAAAATAACAGAAAAAGAATGAAAAGAAACCTATGAATTAAAGTAATAAATCAAAGAAACATCTCGAAATTGCGATGTCGTCCGATAGTGGCATATGTTGTACACAGCTAACGTACATTAGAGAAAGGGCTCAAGGGAGAAAAAAAAATTAACAAAATAGTTCTAAAGTACTGTGTAGTTTGCTATCTTAAGACTAAAAAAAATTGGACTAATGAATCAGTAAGCCAATTGCAACAATTTAGATTATTATTTAGATTAGTCTGAAAAAGGCATTAAAACATGAAGAATAAAAACTCGGGTATAATGTTTGAAATTAAAGATACACGACTTTCATTTGAATAAGTTCTAGTATGTTGTCCCTGTAAATCAAATGAAAGCAACAGCAACGACGTGATGTTTCGGAGTTCCGCGGTGTGACAAAGTGGTCACGAACACCTTCACATTAGAATTTGGAATAGTTATTATAATTTGTAAGTTTAGGAAAAAATTTAAATTCAAATTAGTTTAGACGAGCGCATAAAGCTCTAACATCATGAAATTTGGTAGAATTGTTAGATTAATATTTTTATCATTTAATAAAATAATATTTTGAATATTTTGGGGAAAAATAGAACTTTAATGGAATTCCGTTGCACATGCCTCTTACTATGGGGATCTGATTTAACTATTTTGATTAGTTATCTTCGAAAAAATACAGAAATTTCAAGCGTGTAGCTCATCGCAGCTATCTTAGGCTGAAACAGGAATAATTTTGAGAGATTTTAATTCACCAGATTGGTAAGAGAGTTAGTGAATTCTCAGTCTTTTTAAAGATAGAAAATTTGTGAAGGAGTTGTTTGAAGCCCTGGTCTTTTCCTAGAACTGGCTACAGCTGGATCATATGCTGGCATTTGAAGTAACTCATTACGAATCTGAGGTAATTTTTCGAAGAATTTAATTGATGTTCTTGTAATAAATTCAGAAACGGGTTAATTTTGGAGATAATCATGAGGTATTTTTCTTTCTGACGTACCAGGGCTCATTAACAATCTTCATCACGTTTATGTTCGAAAATTTGCAACTTCTCAATGTTTTGAGCGGAAGTGACTCCCCCCCCCCATTTGGAAGCCATATATCAACACTGGTCTTAAAACAGCTCTGCAGAGCTTTGTTTGTATTTAATGTGCACCAGATCTGATTACACAATGGTTGTTCAGAGGGTCTTGAGCCTGAAATCCTCTGTTCTGAAGCCGAGACCTTACCATCAGGTCACAGTGGGCCAAACTATGTGAAAAGTTTTGTGTTATATTTTATTTCATACATAATTTCTTAATAATTACAGGTATTCATTCCAAAAGAAAAAAAATAACTAAAACAAATGTCAAAAGCTTAAGATTTTTTTTTATTTAATCTTTTATATGCATTTTTAAAAACATCACACTTTTAACAAAGTATAACTTTTTTATATGCATTGTCATTACACTGCAAAAATAAATAATGCAATGGTTGGAAGAGAAAACCTAGTAGAAAAACACCTAACAATCATAAAACTTGGATCACAGCAAGGAAGTATGAATTTTTAACCTACTAGGCAAACCACAAAGTTGTTCCACTTTTATACCATAAGTATGAAAACACAAATGCTCACCATAAAATTTTTTAAAGTATTTGTTTGCATAGATATGAATTAAAAAATAATAAGTTTTTAAGAAATATTTTGAGATTCTTTTTATAGAATCAAATATTTAAAAAAAAGAAGAAAAAGAAAAGAAAGATCAGGAAATTTTTTCTGAATAATTTCAGTGAATCAGCTGTAGGTTAAAACGTTTATCTCCAATAATTTTTCTGTTGATAAATAATTATACAATTATCAAACATTAATTGCTCATGGTAATAATATTGGAAGCCCATGAAAAATATCAGTAACTTTAATAAAAGGTTTTATTTTCACATTTTTTTTTCCTTTTAACTTTTCAAAATATGTTTTAAAAGAAAAGTTATAATTTCAAAACTCTAGGAGAATCCATTTGAAACAGTCAGCTAGATTCTATATCATTCATTAAACTGACAATGAAGATTAAAACTAAATTTCAATTCAGATCTCAAATGTATGGTAAATTGCACTAAATGATCAAAACAAATTTTGTTTTTAAATTGCACAAAAATTTATAGTAATGATTTCTAGTAGCATAGGCTAATGCATGTTCAACTTTTTAAGGATTATACTTTGAAGCGAATGTTCTATATTAAAGCTACACAGAAGAAGTATAGGTTATTTAGATTAGATTAACCCGGCAGGACGCGCGCGGGGTGTTTTGACACCCCACGCCTGAAAATATTTTTCTATCTTCCCTCCCCATGAACCGAAGTGGTTGGGTCTATAAGTACCTGTTTCCAAGGTCGCATTCCACAGATAGTTTATGTAAACATCAAATTGGGAACTATTTTTAGACTGTTAGATCGAACTGGGGTGTGCTGACACCCCGTGCGCGCGGTCGTGTTAGAATTTTTGAGTGCGATAGCATTTATTCCTGCAGTCGTTTCCTCTTTTGACTTATGACGAAGAAATGGAAAGGCTTCAGAATTTATTAGAAGAGGTTTCCTCAGATGAAGAAGAAACAAAGGATTCAGATAATGTAGACGTTTTCAGCGAACACCAGTCTGAATCGGAGGAAGAACGCAGATCTTTAGATGATGAAGTTTGAGAACAAACTAGCTTTTTTGTCGGAAAAGATAAAACTACAAAGTGGCAGAAAGAAGCTTTCAGAAATCAGAAACGCATACCTGTACAAAATATAATCAATCAACTGCCTGGCAATACGAAATTTTCTAAACATGTTACTTCGCCAATCTATGCTTGGAGACTAATATTTGATGATTCAATAATACAAATGATTGTGAAATGCGCTAAAACTTATGTAGAAAGTATTTCTGGTAATTTCAAAAGAGAAAGAGATGCAAAACCTTTAGCAAAAGAAGAATTTTGAGCTTTTGTAGGACTATTATATATAGCTGGATTGCATAAATCTTCTCATGTGAATGTTAGAGACTTATGGGCGACAGATGGCACAGGATTAGATATTTTCCGTAAAACTATGAACTATAAGCGATTTCTTTTCATACTTCGTGTCTTGTGATTTGATGATATCAAAACTAGGAATGACAAACGAAGGGTTGATAAATTAGCTCCGGTAAGAAACTTGTTTGAACATTTTATCAGGAACTGTTAGAAGTCATATCATGTAGGTGAATACGTAGCATCAGATGAAAAACTAGAGTCATTTCGAGGCAGATGCTCCTTTCGACAGTATATGGCAAAGACACCAGCAAGATATGGTTTGAAGATATTTGCTTTGGTCGATTCTAGGACATTTTACACGTACAACATGGAAATATATGCAGGTAAGCTGCCAGATGGCCCTTACAAGACAGATAACAGTTCCTGTGAAATAGCTAAACGCTTGCTAGCTCCATTATACAATTCTGGAAGAAATGTCACCACAGATAATTGGTATACCAGTTATGAATTAGCCGAATTTTTAAAAAAAACAAAAAATTTCTATTGTTGGAACAATACGTAAGAATAAAAAAGTTATCCCACCTGAATTTGCCTCGCATAAAAATAGAGAAGCACATACAACTCTCTTCGGGTTTCAAAAGAATATAATGATTCTTTCTTACATGACGAGAAAGAACAATTGTGTAAATCTTCTGTCAACCATGCATAATGATAATCACATTGACGGAAGTACAGGAGATTTAAAAAAACAGGAGGTAATAACATTCTATAACATGACGAAAGGAGCAGTAGATGTTGTCGATGAAATGGGAGGATCTTACTCTGTTGCTATAATATCTAACTGGTGGCCTATGGTGATATTCTTTTCACTTCTAAACATTATGGGAATAAATTAAGGATCTTGCTGTAATCGACCAAAACCCCACCTGAAAAATTCAGAAACAGGAGGCATTTCTTGAAGGATTTAGCGTTTTAACTTTTAGAACCTCATATGAAATCAAGGCAAAAACAACAAGAGTTTCTAGATGAACCAACACGCAAAAAAGCAAAAATTAAGCTACCGTAGATGGTACTTGTATCCAAGAGAAAAGGACAAGAAATCAAAAACTACTTGTTTGAAGTGTGAAAAAAATATATGTCGAGAACATTCAGTAATTGAAACGGTATGTACAAACAGCAAACAATCTAATGTTTCTGATCCATGTACACCCTAATACGTTTGAAAATTTAATAAATATCACTTTTTTTTATACACAATAATGCGTAAGTTTCGATTATAGTGAAAATTATAAGCAAAAAAGAAAAAAATCTTTACAGTTGATATCATTAAAAGTCCCTTTAACAAGATAAAAAACAAGGTGAGTGTATTATTTTTTTCCATGAAATTTTTTTCAGTTATTCTTTTTTAAAGAAAAGGCTATAATTACCATAAAATTCATTAATTTATAGAATTCCATTGATTTCTTTCGTCTTATGCCCTTTATTATGGCTGGGGTGTGCTGACACCCCATGCGCGTCCTCGTGTTGCGTTTCACTGCGCGCGTCCTGCCGGGTTAAAGACTTTTTAAGCATAATAAAATGTATATCTGGTAGCTTTAATGTAGCAATAATGTGATTGTTCTTCAGGCCTAATAGCTGAATCAAAAAATTGGGGAAAATAAATATTTAAACTGTTTTTAATCATATATGAAAGTTTCAATGATTTGGCAAGAATATTTGAGTGAATAACATTTGCATTTTATATCCATTAAAGAGGAAAAATATATTTTCTTATAAATCCAGACACATATACAAATTGAAGTATTAGAATAAAAGTCGAGTGACATTTCACAATAAAACAGTTTAATATTCTTACATTAGGAAATATAAAAGGCAGTTATTCATTGCATAGAAGATAGGCACACTAGGTTAAGAAGTAGAAAACATGGATTATGTAACAGTTTTCTTTCCTATATAAAACACTACTCATTAAACTTCATTTGCTAAAGCTTCTTTGGTTAAACTTTTTTTGAACCTTTAAGTAGGAACATAAAATAATGAAAATACTATTCCCTTGAGTCAGTTATCTTTTCTCAATTTCTAAAATAAATTAAAACCTGCTCGGTATGAGAAACATTCAGTGGCATAGCAACATGAGAGCAAGATGTATGTATGCCTCAAATGTCATGGAAACAATACATCAATACTTTTATATTAGTTTTAAAAGTAAAATCTAATGCAGGGTGAAAAAATAATACCTGGATCTAGATTTAATTTATCCTTGCTTTGAATTATACCTCAAGCACTACCTACCTTTGCTATGCCACATGATATATTAAATTCTATATAAAGAATTCTACCCGAGTTGTAAATTTATTACTGAATAGTGCAATAAACATTCCTCTTTAAAAAATAGTATATTGCTGATTAAGTTTTACTAAACAACTGTGAGGAAAACAGGGAAAAAATTTAATTATGATAATTAAAATCGATTTTCTTCTTGCACAGCTGTTATTTAAATTTTAAAATCAAGATCTTCTTCTGCTTACATTTCAACTATTATTGAAGATCTAACACATGAAAAATTATCAAAATATAAATGATCTAATAATATAAGGTCAATATGCATTGCTAAGAAGTCTGGCCAAACATAATAATGCAGTAGATTACCAATATTTTATTCTGGTTTTAAAGCAACATTTGAACAGAAATTAAAACATATTCTTGTAAAATTTGAGTATCTCATAACTCCATAACATAATCGTTAGTGCTCCAAGAATCTCAATGTTCTTTCTACACTCTTTAACAACATCAGAATTAATCTTGTCACAATGAAAGAATCGGTCAATAATAAACATTAAACTGAAATGGAGCACAGATTAATTAATACCAAATATGCACTTTATATGCAAATTAATTAAAATTCTCCTATACTCTAGTGCATATACTGGAGCTATAAAGGCAATATTGCATAGATAGGATCTATAAAGGCAACTTTATTTCTCATAGACTGTGTATTTGTAATGTCAACATGGTTAAATTACATCATGTGTCGCTGATTAAAAACAGATGATACTTATTAAAGCTGTAAATTAAAGCAATGAATTCTGCACATAATATACATATGTCAAAAAGTTATCTAATTATGTACATTTTCTTCAGTTTGCAAAAATAAACAGCTTTTTAAAAATTTCTTTACAACTATGATGAAGGCAATGCTAATAGGAAAGGGCTAAATAAAGTTCAACCAAAATGGAAAAAAAAAATAACAATCGATGGGGAAATAATTTATGTTAAAAACATAAAACAATGAACATTGTGCTTAATTTCACTAATAGCTTAGTAAATACAACAGATGGTCCAAAGGTTTTGAATGGTGCTATTTATACAGGAATACGAGCAAATGGTCGATTGCCTCGATGACGACCTCTACTTCTTTTGCTGGGTTTTCGAGGTTCATTTTCTGGCTTTCCAAGCATTTCTGTTGGACTGGCAGAGGACGGTCTCATTTTGATAGGTTTTGAGCGCATTATGTTATTTGATGGAGGAGCATTGGGGATAAGTAAACAGACGTTGCCAACAGCTTTCGTCCTTCCTTCGCGAAATACCATTCGCATTCCCACTCGAAGGTATTCGGGATTTTTAATAAAACGGAAATGCACAAGTGCTTTATCACCGGTTCGGAGACAGTCCATGGACATGCTAAGAATAGAAGCCGTTTGACGAATACTTCCACAGTGAACTAAAGGGAAAAGAAGATATACAGATTAAAAATTATGAAATATAACACAAGAATTTAATTTTATTTCATCTCGTGCTGAAACTTATTCATAACTATATCAAAATTAGTAAATAAGAATACATACCCACTACAGAGCATCAGAATCAAATCAACAAATAAAATAGAAGGCTTTAATCAATAACACTGCAGTTGAAATTTATATTATGTTTCATTATACCAGATTATATATCCTGCTTTCAAGGAATTTAAAACTAACCGATATAATTTAACTTAATTTTTATTATAAAACTACTATTCAATATTAAACATAATAAAAATATCCAAAGAACAAAAGTGGTTTAAATCCATAATACTCTTCCTGTAAAATTAAATGTATAGTAACACATAATTAACAGGTAATGCAGTTGCTTGTAGCTATTAATACAAAGTCATTAGCATGCATTAAAATATTCTGTTGATCAGTTCAAGCAATTTGAAAATTTATTCATCAATACTTTACTGAACATAAAAAGGCAGATAAATTATTAACATATAAATACAGAAAAACATAATTCTGAAATATCTTAGCATTATATGTATTAATACCAAATGTTAAAAACTAGTGATTAAAATAAGCTACCATTCATAAATAATAGCCAAACATTATAAAAATAATTTAACAAGACCATCTATTAAAGCAAAATTTTTAAGGTAAAGAGATTTGAGAAATCATATCAAACTTGCAGTTCAAAATATTATATATCTGTGACACAGATAACATGAAATAAAAATTATATAAATTATACATCTTAAAAGTAACTAAAGAATTTCTCAATAAAACATAATCATGAATATCTAAATACAATGTAAAAAAACACACACACAATGCACATACTTTGAAAACTATAAACTGAATCTGAAAAATTTGCATATTAAAATTTATTAAGGTAATTCAGATCTAATACAATTGAAATATGAAAATAGAGTTTTGTGCTGGTATGTTTAAATTTTTTAAATGTTCACATATGAACTGGCATGATTACAAAATTAAAGGAAACAATCCAATACACTAAAAGAAAATAAATCTCATAAAAAAATATAATTAGTATTATTCTTAAGTAGTAAGTAAAATATTCTTAATTAAGTAGTAAGTTAAGTATTCTTAAATTAGTCTTGTAGTTAATTTATTATATTTATTTGTTATTTAATAACATGATCACTTTTGATTTGGAAATTTGTTAATGCACTAATTCAATTACAAATCCATAAAACACTTCAAATTTTACACAAAATTATAATGTCCATGAATGATTTCAGTTTCTTAAAAAATATCACATAATTAGAGCTCAAGAGATAAGAAAATAATGACTATGAATAGAATTAACCACAAATGAGCAAGATGGTAAATATGATAAAAGTCAAGTCACTATTTTTCTATTAAGAAGGTAGGTAGACAATGATCTCCGATACCAACAGAGAAAGTTTTATTATCAATATTATTAACCTTATATAAGATCATTTGAAAATAAATAGATTTATATGCAATGCAATGATTATATTGAATATTATAACAGATGTCCTATTACCTAGGTGTGCTCACATATAATGAAAAAAATCTCATTATAAGCAAATAATACCCAAGTAAGGATATAACAATACTAAAAAATATAATGTACCAAAAATGTAAAATATAATTCAACATGCTTAGTGTAACAATCTCGCTGACCATTTATTCAATCTGGGATAAATTAAAATAGAAAAACTATTTTTTATGTACTCTAAAAAAAAATTTTTTTTTAAATCCCATAGCACAACTATATTGAAAGATATTATACTTTCTACATCTAAATGAATTTATCAAATTCATATTTTATTAAGCAATAGGGAATTACCACATAAATTAATAAAAGTAAAATTATACACAGAATATTTCTTTAAATTAATTATTAGTATTCAAATATATTCATAGAAGCAATTTCCAATTTGAAAACCAAAAATAATAATTAATAAAACTTAATATTTATTTTTAATTTGGATTCATAGAAGCAACTAACCCATGGCCTGGTATCTTGGACTGATTGTAGTTGGATGATGAAGAACTAAAATTTCTCCTTTAAACTCCCAATATGCTTCTGGATTTAAGGCAGGCGATACCATAACCATTCCTTTTCTGATATCAGACCTTCTAATCTAAAACGAAAATCAACACTTAAAAACTTGAATAATCAAATGATATTTTTAAAAAAAGAGCAATATGGAATTAATAGTACCTTTTTCAGAGCAAACGATGCAGTCTGTCCGCTACGAACTTCTTTAACAGGCATTCGCTTTCGATGAATTGATTTCACTGCTACGGGCTGAAAATGTCCCAGAGGATCAGGCCCCAACATTAGGGTGTCATTTAATCGGATGGTGCCCTTTAAAGTTGTGCCTGATACAACAGTTCCAACACCCTAAATTAAAAAAAAAATTAATCAATTAAAAATTCTAACAATTTATTTCAAATTAGTTTATATTTTGGGACAAGTAACCATTGCCAAAAAATGTCCTTACTTCTTATTTGACAAACCATGCCTTTTCTTTATTTTGTCTGTTTTACTACCGTCCTATTTTAGACTATAATATATGCTACACAAAAATGTCAAATTTTTAACAACTGAAAGACAAAAGTTGAATTAGAATTCCAATCTTCCAACTTTCCTACAATACTAACATAAGAATCTAAGAATCCTCCAAAAGAATCTAATATGTACAATTCATTAAACAAATTTTTCATAAACTTTAACCTAATCTGGAATTTTATCACAAATCTGAACCCTGCAACCAAGCAATTTTACATTGGTCTAAAAACAGACCAATAGTTATCACGCTTGGTCACACTGAAAATTTATATATAGAAGAAAAACAGCTTTCAGAGTAATTAAGTATTATTCAATCACAGTTATTATGTTAAAGAGAAGTAAATGTAAGAAAAAGATATTTATTTGGGAAAAAGAAAGATATTTAGAAATTAAAATATTAAAGAAACATACGGGAACAGAATATGTGTCATCAATCTGGAATTCAGCTGGTTCTGAATCTGAATTTGGCATTCTTGTAGATAGTAAATTCAAAAACATTTTCAGTAAGCCCAGATTTTCTCCAGTAACATTTGAAACTTGAAAGATTGGACAAAGTCTAAAAATAAATGGAAAGTAAAGATTAAAATAATGTTTTTTTTTTTAAATTATTTTTCCCCATATGCGTACTTAATGCTTTATCTATATTTTTAGAAAATTAAAAAAAAAAAATATTTTTACTTAATGCAGAAAATTGCATGAAGAACAAAAAATTCAAAATATATATAAAAAAAAACTTTAAAAAAATTTAAATATTAAAAATCTGATATTATCAAGAACAAAGAAAAAAATAAAAGCTTTAAAAATAAAAATTATTAAAAGAATAAATTTATAAAATTTTACCATAAGTGTTTCATGTATTATTACAATTTACAAAACTTTCTCAAACAAACAACAGTATATATAACCATCTCACCTTTCAGAAACGAAATTTGTAGCTGAAACTATGACATCATCTTCAGAATGTACAATGACAGGTATTTTCCTGCAACCTGGAGATTTTAAAATTCTTACAAGAAGCTTCATTGTGTCATGTAAAATATTTGCTGGACACATGTCAATTTTTGTTACAACAACAAATACTGGGACATTTAGAGCAAGTGCAAGTCCCAAGTGTTCTTTGGTCATACCAACAATTCCAGCATTTGCACCCACCTGAAATCATAATTAGATTTAGATACAAAAAAAAATGTTAAAACTTAACTTAATGATTTTTTTTGAAAAAACATTAAAAATCATGTAAATGACCCAAAATGATTCACCCAAATGACAGTAAGCTAATAGCTGTAACAGCATGATTTTACACTGTAAAACTTTGAATCTCTATGAAAGATAACTGCATAAGCAGGGAAAACTCTAGTACAAAATATTTAGAGAGGTGCATGAATAATTCAGAAATGATAAAATAAGTAACACCTTGATATGGAATTCTTTAAATAAATTCAATGAACAGCAATCAGTTTTATGCACAATAGAACAGGTTTGAAGATTTCATTTGATGGAATTTACTAGCACAAGAACAATTCATGATTACCACCTTGAACTGAAATGACAAGTGCAGCTTGTTGCAAATTTTCCTGCGCAAACTGACAATACAAAGCTGCACTTACAAAAAAAAAAAAACTGAGAGAATGCTTTTTTTATAAAAAAGTTTATTGTTTTTAATGGGGGGAATCCATCAGTTTCTAGATTAATCCGACTTCTTAAAATTAAGAAAAGTAACTTGTCTACCTGGGCAGCGCTAACTGAAAAATTGCAATCCAACGTTATGATTTTAAACATAAATTAGAACTTTATTTTTAAAGCTAGTTTAAAAATTATGTCATTTCATAATTTGTCAATATACACAACTTTTAAAAAAATTAAGTCACAGAGGGGAAAAAAACTTTAAAACACATTTTAAAAATCAGATCAAATAGTAAAAAACCATTTTTCCTAAAATAAAAAGATGAGGATGAATTATTTTATAAAGACAATTTTATAAAGGATGTCAGGAGGAATGAGAGTAGGGGGATGTATGATCATTAAAATACAGGCATTCTATTCGAAAATAGAGATCAACATCAGGCATTGGTATACTGAGCATCAAAAAGCAGATTCCCTCAACAACAAATGCTTATGTAGAAATCGAATGAGACCAAATCTTAAACAGACAAGAACTGTGTTAATTTTCTATTAGGTAACAATCAAATTTTTAAATGGTATGAAGTTTATTTGCCTCTTTAAGATCCACGGAATTTGCCATTTTGAATTAATCATGGTGAATGAAAGTAACAGAATTTGTGTGTTCATAGAGTCAAAATTTACGATTAAATGTATGTATATCTGTTAATCACAAAATATTGTTCTGGGATGGTGCAATGGTTTTAAGTGAACACAGTATCATAATAGACAAATCACATTTAGTCATTACTACATGAATGGAAAATTACATTATATAGCAGGAATTCATTCCTATACTTATTTTTCCCATGCAAATATAGGTTTTACTATAATTTCTGGTGATTAATACTACATTATTCTGAGCAGAGAATATTTAGAAAAATTTACGGTATAATGTTACAATTTCACTCAATTACACTAATGTTCTATTTTCGAAGTATTTTATTATTGTTTATTGTGTAGGACCAAAGAATTATGGAGAAATGCATGCCTCCAAAGAAATTTCTTCAAACACAATAACTTGTAATCTAAAATTTGACATATGAATTTCTCTTCCCATTCATCTTTCAAACAAAAATAAAATGGCACAGAAGTTAAGACTAGTACAGATACAATAGATTATATACAAGACAACAAATATGCTAGCATCCAATAGTTATCAGAGTTAAAACTAATGTTATTAACCTTGTGGCATTTTACTTTATAGTGACACAATTGAAAAATGTTGCCCATTTTGCTTGTTTGATGATATTTTCATCCTTATGGCGTCATGCTTAACAATTTCAGGATTTTTTTTAAAATCTTTTTATTTTAGCCTATTTATAAATTTAGAATCTTAGGTAAATTTTTTAAGAAAAAAATATACTTTCAGTTTATACATGGATCAGCTTATATTCAATAGACAGTTAAGTATCCATTACGTAATCAGAAATCATCATTCAGCAGTTTAAATGCAAAATTTAAAATTATATTTTTTTAAAAATTAACATCTTTTTTAATTTATAGTCAAAATAAATTTTTATGATAAGAATTTCATCTGCTTAATAACTTCTGTAAAAGTTTCACACACTATAATATTTTAGAAAATGTAATTCAGTAATGAAATAATGCATCGCTTATACGTGTCTGACATAATAATCTGAAAGGAATTTCTGTACAATCATAACATACAATTTTTGAGACGAAAATAGGCATGTTTAATTATTTTTGAAATCTTTTCAGCTTTACACAATTCTTTGAGCAATAGTTTTTTTAACATGAATTTTATTATATATGCATTTAAAAAGAGAAAAACTGCTATGCTAATTTAAAATTTTGCTTTAAATTAAAAACTATTTAGAGGGAAACATTATTTTCTGCAGAAAATGAAAACTTGCTGTTTTGTCATTTTCATTTAGTAAACTTACTTTTAATTTAAAAATAAAAATAAATAACATTACTTTAAATTTTTATCAAATTGACAAAAATACACTTAGTTATTTTTTAACTACTATCAACAGAGAGATTTGGCTTTTAAAAAATGACCTTCATTTGTCGATTTAAAATGTATAAACTTTAAGATATATGTATATATTTCAAGTTTGACTTTCCTTAATAATATGATGCAAGATAAAAATATATGAGCATTTTCATAGTTCAATACAAATATTTAAGATCAATGTGCAAAAATAAATATATATCATACCATTAACATGGTGAAATCTGGAATATGACCAGTCATTCCAAATATGGTAGTCTTTAAGTACCTTTCATGCCCTGCCAGATCAATAAATGTAATAACCTTAGAAACAAAAAAAGAGAAAAATTTACAGTAAAAATTTAATACAAAAACAATAATCATCAACTTTTTAAGGAATATCATGTTAACGTGTTTGATTTTTTCTATTTGAGCCGAGAACATCAAAGTAATCACAGAGGCTACAATTTTATTCCAATTAATTCAGTTCTTTAATATATATATATTTTCATTTATAAAGTGATGAAAAATCAAATTCAATCATTGTTTAACAGAAAAAGCATTTCTCAAAAATAAAAGTACAGCATTAAATAATGAACAAAATTGCTTGAAAATTAAACTTTCTAACAAAAGAAATTTTTCTCAATAATGAGAAAGGCAATATATTTCGGACAATAAAATGATGAAAATTTAACATGCATTAATAATTATCAAAAAAAATGAAGAATGAGAAATAATTCTTGAATAATATATTTGAAAAATTTGAAGTACAGTTGTAAATAAAGATAAAAACACTTACCTTAGAAGCAGCTTCACATATTTTAACCCAATCTAGTTGCCCACCATGGCTATCAGGTTTGTTGACCACATTCCCACAACTATCAAAACCCAAAATATCATTCCCAACACTAGATGTCCTCCCAGATTCCATTTCATGCTTGTGACGAAAAAGTTTCATGCGAGCAAACCCACGTCCGTTATCTAGTTCCCCATGAGTAAGAACACCTAGTAAAGTACTTTTGCCAGCATCTACATTTCCTATAACAGCAACTCTGTTAAGGTGGAGAAAAAATACTTTTAAAATTTAACAACTAAAGTAAAAATAAAACACACAGAAATTTTAAAAAGTAAAATAAAATAATTATACTTTAAAAATTACACATTTATCTCACTTTTTGCATATCCTGTTTCAAAATAAAATATTCTTATTTAATTGTATATATTTTAAAATTTCTTTTGTTTTCAATTGTATGGTAAAAAGCACATTGAATTTACTTTAATAGTTCATTTCTAAAAGCTAAGAGATTCGATTAAAATATTTTGCTACTTGGAAGGTTAAAGATACTTTTTTAAAAAAATTCAAAATATAAAGATACACATTTTATACAATTATGTTCAACAGTTGGGCTTTGATTTGCATTAACAATACAGTTTATTGCTAAACTGCATATGTTTACCATAAACATTTAAGTAAACAAAACTTATTTGTAAACTGTTAATGAATATTTTATGTTGCAATAATTTAAAAAGTTATATGAAACTAAATTAGTTCACAATTTCTTAAATTATAGTACATATACCATTAACATATTTTGAGTAGTACAATCATTACACAAAAGATTTAATTGAACATAAAAGACATCTCGTTTAAAATTCTATTTTACAGTACATATCCGCGTCTTTTTTTAGGTAGAATCAAATTTTAATTTTGAGAACATCTGAAATTAAACTAAAATTGCATATTATTATGCAATGCAGGGGAAAAAAATTGTTGCATGCATTCTCACTCATACACCTTAAGGGCAAACAGGATTGTCATGGATTATACATAAATATATTCTTACAATAATTTGTTCTTAAACAATAAAATTAAATTAGAAATTATCTTTCAATATATATCTTTAAATGTATATATTGAAAGATGATTTCAAGCTCTATTTTCTTTTTTTTTAAGTCAGTTTGTAGTTTTGTTATCTTATTTATTCATGACTACCAAATATATTAACAAAATTTCATACTTTGTAATAAGAATAAGTATACCTACCGCACTTCGACAAAGTCATTGTCCTTTGCTCTTTTGCGAACAAGATACTCAGAAACATGACCTTGTTCCACTTTATGCTTTCGAAGTAAAACACAATCTGCTTCTAAGGTACTAGCCATACTCTCCAGTGTTGCAACGGAAGCATCCATTTCTTCTTCTGACAAACCACAGCTTCCATTGTCTAATCAGATAAATAAATAAAAAGTTAGAAAGTTATGAATACGACGTCATTAAAAAAAGATACATCACTGAAGATTTCATAAATTATACAAAAGGATTTTAAAAAGCGAGCATATTGTATGTAAAAATTAATTTTTATTCCAACAAAATGAATTCTATTTATTATACAATTAGAAACAATCTCTAATGTGCATATTTTCACACAACTATTTTATTACATGTAAAAAGATAATTTTACTAGTTGTACTAATCCCAAAGTAATTACTGAACTATAAGAAGTCTCTTGTACTATAAAAAAGATGTTCTGCATAACAAACTATTCATTATTTAATAAAATATTGAATTGAAATTCCATAAAATAATAAATGCATAATTGCATTCAACTACATTATAATATGTTATCCTTCATAATAGAGAATAAAATTTAGAATTTAAAGAATTGTGAATGTAATTGCATTGACTGATACAGAACATTTAGTTCTTTTGGTCTGTTTCTAAAAAATGAAAATGCAATTATTTTTTCCCTTGAACAGACAAGTCTTATGTTTAATATCATTTATAAATTTGAAATAATTAGAGAAATCAAAGTTTCAATTACGGGCCTGACTTCTATATTGAATATTTCATTTGAAAAATCATAACATCAAGATTATGCCATGATAACATCAATAATTACTTGCCTTCTTCTGCTTTCTATTTCCATAAATAATGAGAAAATAAAAAAATATTGCAAAACAAAAATTTGACAAAGTTCTCAGACTTAACAAGAAGAGCAATTTTGCTAATTTTATTCATCTATTAATTTCACCACTTTGTATGCAAAACAAACCAAATCAAATGCTTTAAAATATTCAATGTGCAAGTATAATTTTAAAAGATTATTTTGTTATGAAAAGATGTAATTCATCAATGGTGACTGTATGATATTAATGCTTTTAACATCTATTAAAACAGTAATAATACAGTAATAAACAGTAATACAGAAGGCAACTTGCATAATTATTATTAACAATCCATAACGTTCAAAGTGTGCTTATTTTTATATAATTAAATATATATAGCAAATTTCATTACATTAGTTCCCAAAATTATATTCACAATTTATAACATAGATTCGTTTTACTCTAGATTTTAAAATAGAGTAATTCATTAAAATTAGGAAATTAAATAAAAAAAGGTCATTAAAAAACAAAAAAATTTTAGTTAATTCAAAAATTTTTTTAATTATTAAAGAAACACTTCGTTATTTTTGATTAAAGATGCTTTCCCTTTTTTAAATACAAAAATATTTATAAGTTTAATTTATTTTTAATATTTTAAAAATATTGATAAGTTAAGTTTTTGAATTTATATGTATAACACAATATACATGATGATTTTTTTTTTAATTTAAACAAAAATGGGAAAAAAAAAAGCATAAAATTTTTTTAAAAAATATTAGTATAATTTGGCTAAAATAACCATGAAGCAAAATTTCAAGTATTTTTAAAGCACTGAAAAAAAAAAACTTAAAACATTTTTTTTTTTTAATTCACAGAATTAAAATTCTGTTTTTAAATTTATACGCTTTTGGGGGGATTTCAAAAATTAAATTATCTAAAATTTATTTTTAATTCAAGGTATACCAATTTAATAACATATTAATGAAGCAATATGGATAAATGCAATCAAATGAATGCAAATATTTTTCTGTATTAAATAAAATGGAATAAAATTTGTTGCAGCTATTAAAAATGAGTGAATATAATATACTTTGTGTTTTAATATATAACTGCCATTGTGTTAAAAAAAAGACAAGATAATAATAATAAAGATAATAATGATAAGATAATTAAGATAATGATTAAAAAAAGATAATAAATAGATAGTCAAATGATATGAAGATTTCAAATAAATAAATCAAATAATAATTTTTTTTTCTAGGTAAAGATTTCAAAATATAGAAGAATTCTGTTTTGCAAACAATTACTAAAAATAAGCAAAAATGTGCAATTATAAAATAAATATAATTAATTTAATTTAATTAATTAGCATTTTAATAAAATTAATAATATAATTAATTCTAATTAGAAAAATTGATTTGGGAGAAGATACGGAATTCTGTTATATGTATAAAAGAAATTTTTAAAAAAATGCAATACTATAAAATAAGAACATATAAATAAGAACATTTTGCAATAAAATAAGAACATTTAAACTTATAATATGAACATAACACAACATGATATTCTTTGTAAATTCCCAAATTACAAGCTTTATAAGATCACATCTACTTGCAAAACTTTCAAAGTTTAAATTTCACCATATATTTTTTTTAAAGAATAACTCAGCTAATAGAAAAGAACAGTATTATGAAATAACAATGTGTCTATAATGTTTGCACCAAACTAATTATTTAAAGTATTAATACTTATAATCATTCACTAATTCATTACTTTTTGCCTTAAATATCTATAAAATAATTTTAAAATGCTATCAGAATTTTAGAATTTTATTGTAGTTACAATATAGAGCATTTAAATCTACACATCACCTATTAATAGTAAATATTGCAGATTTAAGAACACGTGGCTAAAGTATTCAGATAATTAAAATGTATTGGTGACACAGATTTGGAAATATTTATTTAGCTGCTTCTTTACAATCTAGTCTATTTGTTTATTCAGCCACCTGACATCGGGTCATGGGAATCGTGAATGATGATTATTAGATGCAAGCAAAAATAAGAAAATAACAGAGCAAATGCTAAGCATTATCTTTTAATTAAAAAAAATGCAACATACAAGGAAACAAATATTTTATTAGAATTAACAAACTTATGTCAATAAATAAATGTTATTTAGTATGAAGAAAGAGTTAAAATACTTCTAAACAGAGGTTAAGTACCTTGTATTAAAACAATTTAAAGAGTCTAAACTTCCTAACAAGAAAAAAGTAAAAATAAAATCAATGCTTACAACATAAATTCAATTACATATTGCACAGAACTAAACAAACATTTTATAAAATTTAAAAATACCACAAAAAATCAATTAACTTTAAATAGTATTAACTTAATTTCTTTCAGATGTACAGATAAAGTAATTCTTATAATCTAATATATGCTACAAGAATTTATATAAAAGATTATATATATGAATAAAACTGTAAGGTAGCAAATTCTTTTTTTTAAATATTTCCTTAAAGTTTTAAAAATATTCCTAAATTGATTAAAAGTTACAAAAATTAAAAAAAAAAACTAGCAAAATATTGATCAATTATTATTATATTCAAAATACATACAAAATATTTATAAAAATATAATAATCAAATAGAAAAGAAAGATATTTCAATTATAACAATATCAACATAAATTTCATGGATTTAATTCATATACTTGAGAATGCAAACATTTCTGATAATCATAAGATTGGCACAATTTAAATGTTAGTGATAAAAAATAGTAATCAAAGAATTAAAGTAAAAGCAACATTTTAGATATGCTCTTTTAAAATCTAATGATCATTTCTGATGCTAAAAGATAGCAAATTCATAACTAAAAATTTTTTAACCTTTGCATACTTCAGAACATAGAATATGAATTATAAGACAGGCAAATTCAGAGCATACAATGATGTTTTGCTTATTGCAAGAGAAAAAACATATATATGAAAAAACTGGTAAGCAATGCTATGCAGATAAACTAATAAAAATAGGTATCTTTAATTTGAATTAATAGCAGTTCAGGCATTTAGTGACCTTAGAAATAGTGTATATAATTGAAGAATTTCATATTTCAATAAATTTTAAACTTAATCAACATATTAATAAATTGTTTTAATTTCTTATTTTAATAACTTCGTGAAACATACATTTTTATTTATTATTTATTTTTTTGTAATAAGTAAAGCACAGAAAAAAAAAAGTATTAAAAATCCTTGAAAAATTATTCATAATTATCAATTAACAATTTCTTCATACATAATGGCAGCAAATTAGTTTTTTACTGAACCTATTAAAATTAAGCAAATAATTTATACATATTTTTTTATTTATAATTTATTCAAAAGTTATGTTAATAAAAGTAATAGAAATCGACATTGCAGTCCTAATATTTTAAAATTTATAAAATTGGTATTTCTTTCAAATTTGTTTGGCAATTAGGCAGATTACATTCTTTTAATTGACATGTTTGCATCCACCTACTTTAGCCTATAAGCTCTAAGCAGTTGCACAAATGGAAATCTGCCATTGTCTTCAATGTATCTGAACATCTTTTAATCTATATAATATTCTCCCAATAAATGAAAACAAAACCATTTTATATTAGTAGGTTATTTATTATTTATGAAAAAAAAAAGATAATCATTTCACCACTATATAAAGAATATATTGCTAAATAGTGATAAAACTTAATATGAAATAGACTAGTGTATTTTCACTGAAATTTGACATTCATCAATTATTCACTATGTTAAGTCACTGTTGAAAGATAAAGATTCAAAATAATTAATGGTTACATCAGAACAGCCAAACTATAGTAGGTTATTTTTTATATTAAGGCATTAATTTTTAATTAATCTACATTTTAAAATTAATTTTCTGATCACTCAGACTTTGGCTTCTAAATACTATAACTACTCAGTTCAAAGGGCTATTATTTTCCCTACATAATGTTATATTGGCAAATTCTTTTCACAAACTATATAAATTTCAAATATAGTCAGTCTTAGCTTAACAAGCACCTCCGAAACTGAGCAAAACAAAATGTAAAATTCTTATAACAAGCAATGTTTAGTAGAATGAGTGATGAGGAGACATGATATCATTTGAAAAAAAATGGATTATATCTTAGGCATCGCAATGAGTATTTAATAAAGAGTATTCTTAGAAAGATTTATATAAGGACTTATGGCACCATAATCAATGTGATTGTGCCGATATTATAGGATTAGATGTGAATAACATTGAGTTGATGGAAGTACAGTTAGAACTAGTGAAGAGATTATGGAGCTAAAAAACGTTTTGGATGAAATTTATTCAGGAGAAAGTAATGGCCCCAGGAGAGCAACAGTTTTCCAATGAAATAGGGGAGATGCTGAAAACATGGGAAATTATTGCATCATAGTTTGAAATGCAGGTAGAAGCTATGCATGCTACAAATTTAATGATGCCTTACTTTTTCATCAAATCACCAAATGTAACCAAAGTGAAATATCTTTAGATAATTTTCTTGTGAAAAAGCTTGCTTAATAAATAAACTGAAAATAAATAAATAAATTCAACTGAGCATTTATTTCAGAATGAAATGTGCTGTCCTATTTTACATTGATTCCTATGAAAAAATTTATTTCCTTTAACAAGTATTTCGTATAATGCGATTCAGGAATGAGTTATGGTCATTAAGTGAGGTTCCATTACACTTTATCATACTCTCTTTCCTATTTTGTATGTTGCACTATTCTTGCCATCACTTAGATAAAGAAATCATGTGAAAATGTAAAAATTAGACTATTTCCCAGAAATAATGAACAAAAAAAATCATTAAAGAACCTATTATTTCGTCAAAGAATGTTTTACATATAAAACAATTAATAATTAAATTTAAATTTAAATTAAAATTAAATTTAATGAAAAAATTAAATTTAGCAAAATGCTTGAAATGTTTAAATAACTTGAAAATTAAGCTGAACTCATAGCTTTTAAAGATTCCTTAATATTTTCTCTAGAGGAACTAAAAATCACATATACTGAATAAGTAAAATTTAATACCTCCAGTTCCAATATTATAAATAACTTCTCCATGACCATTCTCAAGTCGAAGAGCCAACTTTTGAATTAGTTCATCAAATTGTTCTGCTGTTGGGCTTACTAATGCTGTCTAAAAATAAAATTAAATAAAAAAAATCATTTAAATATGGTAATTTATAGTTTTCCCATAAAATGTAAATTGGAAGAACAATGTTTAGTAATACACAAGAACTGTCAATCAATCATTATATGTACTAAATACAAAGTATAAAATACAATGCAGGAGCATTATAACTTTGGTAGCTTTCAATGTAAAAAAAAAAAAAAAAAAACCCTTTTGTAGTAAATGCTTCATAAAATTCTGTCAAAACAAATTTTGTTCAAAACATACATAAAGGAAACCAAATATTTTGAAACAATATCCATTTAATAGAAAGGAACAATTCTATAGAAAATAAGCAAAACACAAATCAAAATGTTATTTTGTTTTTTAAATATTAAAATTCAGAATTGTGACAACAAAGTCAATCTATATAAATCCAAATGGGAATATTACATTTTACAAAAGAACAATTCTATAAAAAATAAGCAATACATATATCAAAATGTTTTGTTTTTAAAATATTAAAATTCAGAATCATGACAACAAAGCGAGTCTACATCAATCCTAATGGGGATATTACATTCTTCAGTTTATATGAAGAAATTGAAATGCAACATTGAGGAGAATTTGTTTAAAGGATAGGAGGTTCTCTTATCTGATTGCTTCATTCAACAACTATATATATTACATAGGTAATGATATTTGAAAATAAAATAATTGTAAAAGTAACTTCTAAATTTTTACTGATATGAAATTTTGTACTACGTGTTCAAACATGTCATAAGTAATTCAAGATTTTAACAAAACTTGTAAAGTTAGTCTGTCAAAAATCTTTTTTCACTCTATATCTTTTGAGCCTTAATGAGATTTGGCCCCAATATTTCAATATTTTTTTTAAAAAATTTAAAAACAATTATTTTTAAGAATACATAAATTAATCAATGTGATTTTTCTAGATATATACTTTTCATTTTGGAAGCCTTTTATTAAATGTTTAAACTGTCTAAGAATTTAAATTCAGAGGATAAGAAAATTCTTTTAGTTGAAAAATAATGAGAGGTATATAGAAAATATAATAGCAAATTAAATTTCTTTATTTGTTTTTGCTTTTAGCAAAAAAATGTACATTTATAAAAAGTTAATAACATTAGACATTTTAACAAAAAGTCATTTGATTATTAAAATATAAAATTGTTTAATTATAGAATAATAAACAATAGCTGCAGACTTCAATTCAGTTCAAATAACTAAAAAATCTAAATAACTATTAAAAAGTTCCAACATTCTTATAAACAGTAATAAAAGATTTATGAAATTAATCATATTCATAAAGATGATTTATTTTGGTTAAATTTAAACATAAATAAGTAAAAAAATTTACATTTTATAATTAGTATTTATGTATTATAAAATTCTTACTTTGTCATTTAAATTTGATGCACCTTCTTCAGTTGGTTTCTTCACTTGTTCAGCAAACTCTGGCTGTACTGAATTTTTATTAAAAATATCATTTAAAGATTTGGCAGTATTTGGTGTCTGATCAACTACTGAAGCCATGGTAGAAAATATTATTTAAGTACAAAAATTTACACAAAAGATTGTAAAGGGATGCCACCTAGTTGAAATAGTCATATTCTAAAAAAGAAAGAAAAACACATTCATTATCTTCATTACACAGACAAGAATTTAAATTACCAGTAAAAATTTACAATATATATTGCAGATAACAAAAGTATTTAAACTAATTCAAGATTTGATCAAATCAAATTAAATACCATACAGGGATAAGATGCTTAATTTGCTAAATATAGAATTAAAGTTATGTAACAAATATATTAAAAGTTATGGACATTTATACTGAGATTAATGAAAGAGAACAATAAAAAATATCCTTTCAACGGACACAAAACTTAATGGAAAACTCTTTTCATTTCAAAAATAAGTAACTTAAAATTGTGGGGAATAGCTTTGAAAGTGTACACAAAATATACACACAAAAAATTTATCCTTAACCTTTAAGTATTCCTAACGAACTAAACTTAAAAAGTTGAAGTTACAAGTAGTGTAGCTTAAATTCTTTCAGAACTAAATTACACAATATTTCATCACTGTGTTTTGATTTTTTTTTCTTATCTAAAAAAAAACAAAGAGGATGATGAAGTTTTGTATTACATTACACATGGACCAACAGAAGCAGGTTGCAGCACGTTACGTGTCACCCATCAACGAATGCAGTAAATACTCTTTTTTTCATGTAAAAGGAAACGAGAGAAATATTTAGAACGAAAGGAAACTGAACAACTTCTTTACTGGCTTAGAAGAACTGTAAGATTTAATACGAAAACAAAACTAAATAGTTTCGTCCCAAACCTTAAAAAGACGTCACGTGACCAACTATTAAAAAAAATTCCGAAACTTTTTTCCATATTGTCATGTTAGAATAATATTTTGAATGTACCACAAAAAAATTTGTTTAATAAAATTATGAGGTGGATACCATCATGGGTTTTCAAATAAAAAACAATGAAAATTCTATAACATCATGGCAAGTCATTTTTTTTCCTTTGATGAACGTACTCATGTTTGTAACTGAGGAATGTAAAATGAAAGAAAAATGTAAACATGGATTCTCCAGACGTATCATCTATGGATGTGATTGAGTTTTTTAATGCTGAATTTGGGACGGAACTGCCAGATAAAAACAAATTACAAGAAGTTCTCAATCGTATTACTAAATATGAGGAAGAGCTTGAACATGAGGTTGTTATGGTTTTCAAAATTTTATCATTTATTTCTCTCTATTTAGTTTCGTTTCATTAATTTGTTGCTGTTTTTGCATCTAAAATACTTTAAATTGTGAAATAATTTGTTGTTTTCCTAAAATATTATTAGAAAATATCTCTTGAAACACAGATTTTTCATTAATCTATGCCAGGTTGTGCCAAACAATACAAAATTCGACAAATATGAACTAAAGAATATAGTTAGGTTACCAGATTTAGCATATGAGTGAGTAGTTTTGTAAGCCAGTATTTGCCGAGTCTTCTCAGATATTAGAAAACTCACCGAATATTAATTGCAGAATAGAGTTAGCTTAGATATTCGGCAATTTTTCACCTATTGAAAATTACAATTTTGTATTTGTGTTGTATTATTTTAGTTTAGCCTCAATACATTTCATGAAAGTATTGAAAAGAATCTTTTTTTTTTTCTTCGTATTTTTATTATGGAACTTTTTCAGAATTATTTTGGTGCTTTGGTAAAATCAAAAAGCACAATGCAGATTTTTCACTAATATTTACCAAAATATTAACTAATGAATTTATTGAGTTAAAAGCATTACAATTTGGCGATTGTAATGTATTCTTTAGTTTAGTCATTGCTATAAAAATTTATTCTTCTATTTCTCTCCCTCTCTCTTTTTTATTATTATCATGTAGGGATGTCGAATGTTAATAGTCCTTGAAGTGTAATAGGAGCATCATTAATTTTTCAATTCTTTCTTTAAATTTTCATTCTATATCGCCTACAATCTGTCAAGTTTAAATGGCATAGAAAAATAAAGTGCTATCTACTATTTTTATTTCCATATGATTATTTTTATCTTTTACTGTATTTTAAATATTAATTATATTTAAAAAATACTTTTATATTTAGATCCTATTGAGGGTTAAACATATATACTAATATACAATCTATGTAAAAGAGTGGGAGGGCCATAATAATTTCTCACATGTAGACAACTCTGCTGGTTGCCATAGAATCTGGTATGTTTGTTTGTTCAATAGAGTAAATCAAAACAACATCTTTCATTTTAATACCTTATATGTAAAATTGCATCATAGTTGTCATTTCCATTAATACCTTATCATGTTCCATTTTTTAAAAAATACTTTTATATTTAGATCTTATTGAGGTTTAAACATATATACTAATATACAATATATGTAAAAGAGTGAGAGGTCCACAATAATCTCTCACATGTAGACAGACAACTCTGCTGGTTGCCATAGAATCTGATATGTTTGTTTAATAGAGTAAATCAAAACAACATCTTTCATTTTGATACCTTATCATGTGTAAAATTGCATCATTGTTGTCATTTCCATGTTAAAACATTTTTATTAATTTTCCCCCTTGATCTATTTAATTGCTAACAGCAAAATTTTGGTATAAATTTCTTACTTGTTTAATGCTATTGTTCATTTTTATGCCCTTCAACATCGGTTATCCTTCTTATAAATTATCTGTTATACTTCTTATAAATATATTGCATGTAGCAAGTATCAACAAATTATTGAAGAACAAATATTTTGAAAGAAGTTTGATTAATTAAAATGAATATTTTCAAATATTATTTAATAGACTTTTGTTATTCATTAAATAGATGTGAAATAATTTTATTTAAAAAAATAACGCAATACAATTTTGTTGATCAGACAATTGAATATCTTTTAATATTTTTACATTTAATATTTTTTTCATTAAATAGTGCACACTTTTACTTTTTTTGAGTCACCATTGCTCAGTTTAATATTATAACAAACTCCCATATGCATTTTTGTGATGAGGAACAACTCCTGTGTTTTTGTATTTATGCTGAAGCAAGATTCTGTTTTTTTTCTTTTTACCATGCCAAAAGTTCTTTCATTACCATCCAACATTGCTGTGAGTGAAAATTCACGAACAGGATATTTTTTGTAGATTTCGGCCCATATTCATTTTTTTATCTAAGGGTTTTCCATAGTTTTTCACTATATATCTGTAACTCTGTAGTTTTTATGTAATTTCCATAGAAAATATTGAAATTCTATAGTTATTGGAGGGTATGCATTGTAAGCTGTTAAGCATTTTGAAATATTCTAATTAAAAATGCATAATATTTTGACTTTTTAAAGTGTTGTAAACAATATTAAAGTGCATATTGGACTCTTGAATATATACATGATATTAATTTTTTTCATTGGTGAATTTTTACTATAACAAAATGGTAACTCCATTCCTTAAAATATAATAACCAAATGTTAGCATATTATGATTGAGCTGATTCTTTTTGATAGAATTGTTTTAATATTTTATATTGTAGGTCAATCCACAAAATGCAGATCCTGCACATGTCAGTAGTTTTATCAAGAATGCTGAAAATGCAGTTGACCGAGTTAGAGATCTGTCCGAAAAATGTGAACAATTGAGGATTTCAGCAGAATCTGAACTGGCCAACATGCAACCCATCAGAGAGCATTTTTCTTCAAAAGTTCAAGAATTAAAGGAAGCTGAAGCTCTTTATGGTTATTTTCAATGGGTTTTGAAAGTGGAAATGGAAAAGTTTGTGCTCTTTTAATCTCTTTTAATTACTAGAATCAATTTTAAGAACTGATTTTCTAAAGTTGTTTTTATTATATATAACATGGATCAAAATAATAAATATTTTTAAGAAGCATGCATTATTAGTTTTTATCTAGGAAGTGACATGTTATATTTAAATTTGTTTTATGTTATTTTTTTAGCAGAATATAAGTTTCTTTATTACACTAATATGTTTTTAATTATATCATTTTTGGATTAAGTTAAGTATGGAAGTAATGAAAAAATATTCAAATGAAAATATTGATACAATACTCATGTGCTGTGTTTTTTTTTATTATTATTCAATGAAATCGCTGATTACTCTCACCATTGTATGATTAATTAATAATAGTATGATCATTATTCTTTAATCCAGTTAGAAATTTTAGGATAGTTAATTGATAAATAATTATACAATACAAATAAATTTTAGTATTTATATATACATATAAGATTTGTTGGATATTTTCTTATCAATTTATTTTTTCAAAACATTTTGTAATTTAAACAATAAGCATAAGGTATGAAAATACACACTACAGTTAGAAATCGTGTTCTTAATTCCATTAAAAGTGGTACGTGTGAATCTAAACCAATCAGTTTGTTCTTATGCAGAATTGTAATTGCTTTATAAAAAAAATAAACAGTGAAATGATCTTTGATTGTAGGTCTAATTGCAGAATATTAATTTTTGGCCTTGAATAGTTGAAGTTTCAAGGCTTGATTTCCCTAAAGATTTATTATGCACACACAGACATAATGCTGATTAATTTTAGTTTAGTTAATTATTTTGCTTACACAAGCAATTTATTTCCTTTTTTGAAAATGATGTTACTTTATAAATCCACTAGATTTTTTTAAAAAAAATTGAAATAGATATGGTGCTGTCAGTTGCTGTTTAGATTAGCTTTTAAAAATACTTTTTTTTTCTAATAAATCATCAATAGACAACTACAAAGTTAAGGGGAAAAGGATAAAAAAAAATGTATTAAAAAATATTTTATTCCCTCCCTTTCTGAAAAGTGTTTCTATTGCTATAGTAGGAAATTTTAAAGAGGATCTATTTGGCTATTTGATGCATTTTCACTCTAATCACAGTTTAAAACTGCAGAATTCACTCCCAAATCAACCTTTTATAACTTTAAAATAGGACACTAATGTAACTAAACTAAAATATCCTTGATTTTTCATTCTAACTTGAATCATACTGCTTATCAGTATAAAGTTACATATGTGAATCTAAACTAATAATTTTTAAATCATTAAAATAAAAACTTCTTTTTTTTAATTTGATACCTTTTAAAATATTATCTTTTATTTTGATAATATTAAATTTTTACTTAGATAGATTAAAAATTCTTTTATTTCAGTGAAGTCATGGAAGAATCTTTGAAAAGTAACCAAGCAAATCAAATCCTTGAAACATATTCAAAATTTAAAGATTACTGGGAGCAAGTAAGAACTTCTGGTTGTAAAAATCTAGTCGCATATGTGACGAAAACAATGATATATTGGCATGATGTGTTAAGGGCGAAATTTGGAAGGTATGTGCATTTTTCTGTTAGAATATTATATAAAATAGCTATTGAGCATTTAATATTTTTTTCTTTGTCATAATTTACAACTTATTAATAACAATAAATATGCCTAAGAAGTTTATAAATCCAGCTTTGTATTATTTTTTAAACGTTTTTATAAAATAATGAATTTATTTATAACCTGTAAATTGAGTTTTTCATTGTAATTAGTATTGAAATTTTAAACAATTAGTATTCATACCTTACCAATATTATTTACGTATATATAAAATCTCAAATATTAAATTAATAGGAAATATATGTAGTGGAGTAATTCAAGAGTACAATATTCAAAATAAGTTTCAGATTTTAAATAAATAGTAATTGTAATTGTAATGATATTTATATTACTTTGCATTCATATTCCAGAGCTTCACATTTTCCCCTTTGTTTATAATATTTTTGCTAGTCCTCTCAGATTTACAAATAATTTTTCCCTGAATAAGGAACTTTGCACTATTTGCATTTTCTATGGTTTACATCAATATTTGAATCCTTAGAAAAGTGTGAAAGAAGAGTGATACTATTGTTAATTTTTTTTATGAACCATGCAGTTTTTGACTATATTTATAAAAATGTTATATATTATCTCACTATATACATTTCTTGATGTATATTCATGCTTAAAAATAAAAATTTTGGTTTTGGGTTTGATGTTAAAACTGTCCAGTGTGTTACATTTTTACAGCTGCATTGAAGTCAATGCTTTGCTTAGCTAAGTAATGAGTTTCAAAATATGATTTGAAATGTTTTGGAAAGGGTTTGCCATTTCATCAAAAAGTGCATTCAGTTAGATGAAAGAAGACAACAAAATTTAAAGAGAATAAGTTCCAAACAGAAAATTAATTTACCACACAAATAGGTTTAACTGTTGTCAGATGAGTAATCATAATAACTTACCTATGGAAACTGATGTTCATATATCTTTTAAAACAATTATTTTACAAAAATGGTCTTTGTGCTACCTTAAGACACATATAAAAAAAATCTTTTTAATTATATCAATTTCATTTCTATACAATTTCCCCCTTAATTTTAACAATATTTTTTAATTCAGTTTGATATATTATCTTTAACAATATTATTAAATGTAATGATGGAATTCAAGACCGTCGATCAAAATATTTAATTTCGTACTTTTTCTAGTCATTAATACTGTAGCAGGATTTTCATTTCTGCATTTATTTCTTAATAATACACTTTTTAACTTGCAGTAAAATTGAGTCATTGAATTCAAGCTTTCCAGTCATATCAAATAACAAGGTGCTATATTTTATGATGCATTCCATATTAATCATTAATAATCTGAAGAATCAGTAATCTGGGTAAACAAGCTGGTCACCAGAAGTGGCTAATTATCATATATTTAATTATGTTATATTTCATATATTTATTATAAAAATATCAAGAATTTGTCTAAGTTAGTAAATCTTTATCACTATAAAGATATATAACATTAAACTTTATAAAGTATTTATTACAATAGTAATCTATACTTATAATAAAGCTCAATGTGTGTGTCTGTGTGTGTTGGTGCTCTACAGGCCAGACCATTCAACCTACAGCTATCAAATTTGGCATGTGTATACCTTGGAGGGTGGGAATGTGCACCTGTGGGTTATTTTTTCGAATTTTTAATTAGAATTTTATTTATTTAAAAATTAAGCGAAATTTCGGCATGTTTCTGCTATAACTTCCGAGAATATTACCGCACAAAAAAGATTTTTACATGAAGTTAAAGATCAAAAATTTATCTTTTAGATTATACCAATGTTTTAACCTTAAAATTAAATTTATATTTTTAATGAATTTTTAAATAAATATTTTAACTATATATTTCAGCAATTTTTTTTTTCGTACAAAATAAAAATAAAATTTAAGCTGCATGAGCACGTTTCGCATTCATGGGAAAAAATTAGCTTTTTTCAAAGTGTTTCCATCACATTGATTAACATCACCAACTAAATCACACACCAACTAATATCACATTGATGATCACACATCACCAACTAAAAATAAAAATAATCTTTTTGGAAATGAAATCTGCAAAAATATAATTTTCGGTACGTGTCTGTAGAAAATGAAACAAATATGAAATATTATTTTTTCTAAAAAATAAATTCAAGAAAAATTATTTTATGATCTTTTACACTCTCTATATTATTAATCCAATAAATCAGTTTTATTTTAAGGCAAGTTTTGTTTATTATGAACAGGATATCCATTCAAATAAGGTCCACACAGCTAATTTGTAAATCTTTAATAAGACACAGATCTACTACAATGGTCTAAATGGAAAATGATTATATTTTATGTAACTTGGTTCAATAAATGCTCTAATAAATAACGAATTTTTGATTTTACATAAAGCTTCTGCTGTGGAAATCACGAAAAACAAAATGTTCTTGAAACACTAATATTTTAAATAAAAAGAGTTAATTTCCAATTAACTAAGTTATTCACTTAAACTGACTGATTTATGAAAATTTGAATATAACTATTCAATAAAAAAAAGGATAATTTTAGATTTTCCATCGATCGTTTCAAAGAAAATACACCAATCAGCGCGCAGGTTTCTCAAGATTAATTAGCCTAAGATTAGGAAAATGTTGAGTTTTTCCAAATTTTTAACATTCAAAACTTCTTAAATAAGTCTTAGTTGATGGTGGAAAATAGAAACATTCATTCATTTATTTAAAATTGGGTGTGTCCAGAATATTTCTCAGAATATGATACCTTACTGCATTAAATTTAGACTTCATAATTTTTGAAATATATTTATAGGCCGGAACAAAATATTATTATTGATTTCATTTCAATCCTTTTGAAAGAAAAATTAAAACTGAATTTTATGCTGAATCTGAGAAATTTTTGTTGAATTATTGTTTGAGATATTACATAAATTATGAAAAATATTTTGTAGTTCACATAAGACTTAAATACCGAGCGATTCTGTTTAGCAATATTCATATTCAATAATAATAAATAAATAACAATAAAGATGATAAATAAAATAAAACATTTGGTTTTATTAAAAAATATCTTTACATTAATTGCAATTTCATCATTTCCACTTTAAATTAAAGTTGAAGTTTTACCTGAAATGACAACAAATTAGCAAAATATGTATAGTAAATTGAACGAAACGATCTAAATAACAGTATAAGTTTGGTATGACTATGAAAATTTGAAGATTAAAAATGTTTTGTTTGAGAATCTGTTAAGAGACCAGTTACTTAAAATATTTAATTGAAAATTGTAGTGAGTGGTAATACTGGCGAACAGTCTGGTCGCCAAAGGCGGCTATTTTATAATATATACTAAGCATGCTTAAAATTTTCTTTTAAAATTATAAAGATGATGTAGAAAAAATTAAAATTATTATATTTTGCTATGGAATGTATGTTTGTAAATGTAGTATTAAGGCTGTAAGGGGATTGTTGAAGAGAAATTACTTTTAGCTTTCAGCTTTATTCTTCTTCATGATTAAGCAAAATGCTCAATTTTTTACTAGCTTTTTGCTTTATAATATTCTTAAAAAGGCAAGTACTAGAACGACACATTCACCATAGCTAGGTAGAAGAAAAAAATTGAAACTGCCTGGAAATATTTAGAGCTGGAGAAGATTATTTTGCTAAAATCCAGCTGCTCAAACATTAATTTAGCCATTCAGTTTCCATATGGTATTGTGGCTTTACACTAGATAGTTTAAGTTACAGAAATTAAACTCAGAGAAGTGTTGGAAAACTAGAACCCCATGTAACCTAGAAGATGAAGAGACGCCTGAATTCAGTAGATTAAGGAAAAATTATTTGAAGAATAATGATAAACTTCATTTATTTTATATGTATTTCTTTTCAATATATTGTGAAATTCAGGCTTATCTTGAACCACTTTATGTGAAAAAAATGAATATGATTATAAAACATTGTCATATTAATTTGTAAAGCACAATATTAAAGGAGCAGTTTGATCATCTTTTATCGTATTTATTTGAAAGAAAAAAAGTAGCATTTATTTTTCATATTTGAGAATTTTGAAAATGTTAGCATATTGTTAATTAGCAAAAATAAGAATGTTTTTCCTTGCTTGAGTAAATTGTTTCTATTCTTTATAATCTATAAATTGTTCTCTCTTATTTGTACTAACTTTGGAATAACTGAAAATGGAATAATTCATTTTTTTTTTTAACTTAGGTTGTGGATGAAATTTTGTTTTCTATTTATTTATTTAAAAAGTGAAAAAAGTAAACCCATTAGAAAACATTAATATATTATATAATTAGAAAACATTAAATCTAAAATTTTGTGCAAGTATTTAAATGGGAGAAAATGGTAATTTCAACATTCTATTTCTTTTCTGGCGATTTTGATGCCATCTTTAAAAACAGAGAAAGTATTTTAAAAGTTATATTTTTCATTCGTGTACTGTATATTTTTAAATACATTTTTTCTTTGTTTAATTTGTAGTGAATTTCAAAAGATTCTGGGAAATCTATATTGGCCTGTTTCTTCTACAAATTTAACTGTTCTACCAAGCCAGCCTAGCGATGCTTTAATGAAATTCAATCAGCTTTTCCTGTCACTGTGTAAAATAGCACTTCCGTATCCTTTTTTAAAACCACTTTGTAGTTCAAATTTATGTAAGTTGACCACAAAAGATATTTTATTAATAAGATTTCTTATAATAATATGCGATCTATTTGTTGCTTGAAATTTCAGTACTTTATTTGTTTTTTTCTTTTTCAACAAAATTCCTTTTTTAATTATAAATTAAATCTCATTAAAAAATATATAGTTCCAATCATCACCTTGATGTTAATTTTCTTCTATGTAATGTTGTCATTGTCTAATACCAATCCCTCTGGCTAATAAGTCAATTTTATTTTGAGTAAATTATTATCAAAATATTTTTCCCCTTTAACTTTCTCTAAATGAGAAATTTCCTATCATTTTAAAGTAACTCATTGCAATTGTTTTTTCTTTCTTGTATGATAACATAGTCATATTTATGATTTTATTTATTATTCATATGTTATGTGTATTTGTGAATGCATATTATTTTATTTCCTGTTATTCTTTTTAAATTGTCTACTTCTTAACAAAATTTATAGAAGAAGGGAATATTCTTAACTAGATACATAAATATTTTCTACTGCTACAACATATTTAAATCACCTTTCTTCAAGTTCCACGATCTAAAATCAACTTTTATTCTTCTTTAAATCTCTGCTGAAATAGCTATATGCTTTAATCTTATATTGAATACCTTGCCTTATTGGGAATAATATTCTTTTTTTTTTTAAATTTTTAAAAGGTTATTTTGAATAATTCATTAATAAGGTTATTTATCTTCTACATTTTTGCTTTATGGTGGAAAACTTTTTAATGCTGAAATTTTATGCAATCAATAAATGTTCTTAATTTAAATAGGTTAAAAATTAAGTCAAAGTTTTAGACATTTTCCCACATTTGTATTCACAAGTTTTGTTACAAAATGAAGAATTTTGCAGTGTAAAATTAAACCCCATTTCATTGGATCCTTTACTTTAATTTTCACTTATAAATGTAAGCTTTACCAATAATTTCAGATTAGCTCTAAATATAAATGTAATTAGTAATATAATGTATCTTAACCATTTAATAGAGATACTTATATCAAAACTCAGGATATAAAAGAAGATGCTGAAGTTTCTACTCTTCTTCTTCCTCTCCAACTTATGTTACAGCCTTTACAAAAGCGATTTGTATTTCACTTCATGGGGAAGAAACCAACTAACAGACTTGATAAAGTAGGCTTTTTTTTCTATTTTGGAAGTCACTATTACTAAAAATTGTGCAAAAAACTGTATTATTTTTTAAATGGTGCATGCTTATATAGCTGTTAGCATTCATGTTATAGATTATATTATTTGTCATTATAGATATGTATTAATTCGATTATAAATTATTAATCATGTGCTTTAATGTTTACATTGTTTTATAAAAAAAGAACTGTGGATGACTTACATCAGCTTAGCAACCCTTGAATCTCAATTAATTTGATGGTTAAATATTTTATTTTCATTTCAAAGCCCAGAATCCCTAAGTTAAAGAATTTTGAGAGAAGTTACTAGAAAATCTGATTTTGTTGTATTAAAAATGAAAGGTGATGAACTTTGTTCTATTATTTTCATTTTCTTTACTTTTCTTTTCTTTAAATCTGAACATAAGACTATAATCGGTTCCCATATTAGGTATCAGCAATACATATCTTTTTTTAAGACTAGAGTGGAAATAAAATCTAAAAACTAGAAAATAGTAAATATCAAAAGTCTGAGGATGAAAAAAAAAAGTAAAAAACTGACGCACAGAAAACAATAGGAGATGGCTCTCAAGCCACAATGAATATCATAAGAAAAAAAACATTTTATATTCATTATATAAAGATTGAAATGCATTATAAATGTATTACAATTTTAATTCATTTAAAGCCTTTCTATAAAAAATTATTTTTCTTTTTAATATTCTGATAAAAGTATTTTTTAAAAATATTTTTTATTATCTTTAAAGATTTGATACACTGACAAATTTAGTTTATCCATGCATTTAGAATAAATTCTTTATCTGTACTCCTCAAAATTTAATAGCATTAACTACTTTAGATTGATTTTTCAGGTCTGAGTAAGTAGTTCTTGAGTTTCTCTTTCTAAAAAGGGAAAATTGTATTCCTGCTTTCCCTTTCTGTTTTGAATTCTCCATTAGTCACTTGTACATTGTGCTTTATTAAAATTGGTCATGGAATGGATAATTTAATTTGAAATCTAAGAATTCAAAATTAAACTTTCATCTTTTCAAATAACATATATAATTTCCCAATAGATTTTTTTTTACTATAAAGCTACAATAAATGGAATAGAATTTTATTTGTTCTATCTGTTTGTAACATTTTATCTTATGTAATTGCAATGATATTTATTTTAATTTCAGCCAGAATGGTACATGACTCAAATACTCACCTGGATTGCAGATCATACCCCATTTTTAGAAAAGACAGTAGAGCCCTTATTAGAAAAGGAAAAACTTTCACGCTTCAGTGCTCGGGTGAGTTTTATTTATTTATATTTTTTAGCCAGTGAACTCGATTTTTGAACAAGTGCTTTTTTGCAAATCTATTTAATATCTTGTAAATAAGATATCCCTTTTTTATTTATATGATCACATAATTCCTTGGTAATTCTTCAATATCTTTTTCTTAAATGATGTGTATTATTTCATTTATTGTAACTTATGATACCTTGATTAAATATCATAATGTTGCATAAAATTCCTTTAAATATTTTGTTGCAGTTTTCATTTTTTTTATATAATTATAGTTAAATTCATTCATCAGGCAATTGACATTTTTTAGCTGGAGCCAATTTTGAATTTTTGTCACTTTAACTTTATTTTTTCACCTGCAAGATTGATTAAATTTGTTGATGATGATGACAGTGGTTGCTAAAATAGTAATTAGATTTCTTATTTTTAATTGTTAAAACAGATGTATTTCATTATTAGTTATTACTGTTATTAGCTATTAGTTACTTGATTCAGTTTTAAAAAACTGCACTATCTCTTACATGTTTATTTTCTAATTTTTGTTTATATTAAAATCTTATTTTTAACAAAATTAATTTTTGTATAATTCATATTTATAAAGAATTGTCTTGTAAATATAAAATCTTGCTAAACAACTTTTCTGAATTTTATGATATAAAATTTGTATTTAGCATTTTTTTAGCATTTTCTTTGAATTGTAATTTTACTTAACTTAAAATAATTGTATAAAAATGCACATTAGTTATAACTGTAATTTACTTATAAAACTTTTGAAAACCACCAATATTAGATTGTATAAAAAATAGCTCTAATTTCATGAATGTATAATTTTTTTTAATTCAAAAATATTTTTTTCTTTCAATGTAAATAAGATTAAAAAAATAATCAACAATTGATCATGGTATTATTTTTAATAGGTACAAATGATGAGAGGATTGGTACATTTGGCTATAACTCGTTTTAAAGCAGATCTTCCAAAATTACTTGATGATGATAAATTACTTAGCCATACAATTGATGAAATTTTGCTTTTTTCCCAAGAACTTCTAAATCAAGGCTATCCTCCATCTTATCCAAATTTGATGCAAATTTTATCTTCTGAACCTTGTTTTACTAGATGGCGATTATTAGAGCATCAAAGTAAGGAAGTTATTTAATTTTTTCATGACAATATAATTTTATATTCCATTAAATTATTTTTTATAAAAATATAAATTGAGATATTTTACATTAAAATTTTTTGTAATGTATATTCTTTAAATTTCAGCTGCAAATTGAATTTTATAAACTCTGATTGTTTGTTTATTTTTTTAAATTATAACAATGTACAGTTAAATTTTGTTTTGTTTAATTTTTTCTTTTAATTTCATTAAAATTTTATGGTTGTTATAATCTGTTGGCAGAGTCTACTTAAGTCTGTTTGGCAGAAAACCTTATATGAAGGCCTCAAATACAGTAAATTTGCTTTTGGTGTCAAACCTTAAAAAATTGGCATTTGCCTTAAAAGTTTTGAGAGGTTTAACTCCTTCTTATTACTTCAAAACGATTTATGAATCTTATAAATAAAATGAAATAAAAAATCTTTCATATTTTGCTTTTATTAATTATTATTTTATTCACTGACACTAATATCGTCTGAAAAGTATTATTTAATGTATTACAAATTATTTTTTGAGCTAGCAGGATAGTAATATATTTTCTTCTTGTCATATTATAAATTATATATTAATTATTTCTGTTGAACATCATTTAGTTCTTCAAATTAGTAATTATAATTAATTATATTAAGTAATTTCTTGTAATAGTAGAAATTATATGCTTCATTTAATCTTAATTTGATGTTTTGATTTCTTCTATCAATATAAATCTATCCAGTTCCCAAATTTTCAGTTTTCTTGTTTGTATTTCTTGGACAATCTTGAATACATTAAAATTTTTCTGTGATTAGAAATTCAGCTGGTTCTGCTTCGGAATCTATTTAGAATAATTTTTAATAATAATGATTGTTCTTGAAAATTATTAATCTGTAGGCGTACTTTCAATGAATCTATCGAATCTGAAGATTTGTTCTCTTCCATTTGCAATTTATGCATAGAATCAGATTGAAAATATAGCATTTCCAAATGGGTTTAAGTTTACAAATATTAGAAAAAAAAAGTATAGGTTAGCTCTCATACTCTTTATAAATATGAGAACTAAGCATCTTTCTTTATTTGTGAATATTTATCAACAATAACAACACACAATGGCGATTTTCCGCACAGACGACGGAGCCTCGTGCTTTGTTATCTGCAAGGGGCCTCAAAAGCTATTTCAACGTATATCACAATGCAAAGCACTCATTTTTTTTTCAGCGTCTTTCTTTTGGTTTGGTTCACAGAATTTTCTCCCTTTACTTTAAAAGAAATGAATGTATAAAAATAGCCAAATGAAATGTTGAAAGGAATAAATACAGGGTATCCCACAAGGTGTGCAGCGTCGAATATTTACATATTCGGATAGGACACATCAAGACGATTGTTTTGATGTATAACATATGGGACCTCCGAATATAGCGTCATAATCCAATTAATAAGTGAAGCTTGTGTTATAAAAGTTTCAAGAAATAAAAATAATAATAATAAAAAATAAAGCGAAAATTTATGTTTATTGAGAACTTTCAATACAACAGATTTTCGTAATGTCGGCCGTTCGAACAAACGACATAGCGAAGTCTGGAATCGAAATTCACAATTGTTTTCTGCAAAACATGTGTTCCAATTTCCTTGACCTCGGTTTTCACTTGCTGCTCTCAAGTCGTTCAATATTGAGGCACTGTGTCTTTCAAACGTCCCCATAAAAAGAAAAGTCGTATGGGTTAAGATCCGGAGAGTAAGGTGCCCACTCTACAACATTGTCTGTTTTCGTAATGGAATCCAACCCGATCAATCTATGGTGAAAATTTTCCGCAAAGAGATAGAAGTTTCACTGAGTGCCGTGAGGTCTAGCACCATTTTGCATAAACCAATAATTGCTTATCTTTCGTACATACTTTTGATCGTCGTGCCGCCTTTATGTTGTGGTGGCAATAATCATCTATGGAAGCTTCCATGTTCTGCAATCGTCATATGCATCGTAATTTGGAATACAAACTGTCTATTCATAATTAATGTTCTTCGTGTAATTAGACTATGATGCTATATTCGGGAACCCCACATGTTTTACATCAAAATACTCGTCTTGACGTGTTCTACCAGAATCTGAAAATATTAGACGCTGCATACCTTGTGGGACACCCTGTACTAACGGGAATACGAAGTTTTAAAAAAATATTACTGCGATATTTAGGTAGTTTCTAAGATATATGACAAAAAAAAAAAAACGATATTGTTTAAGTCAACATTATATAGTTAAAATAATAAGAAAAAATTGATTTGTCAACCAGTCTCACCCATCTGTTAGATTTCTCCAAATTTTATTTAACTGGATTAATTAATTTTAATTTTATTTCTTCAAATTTGATCACACTCTCTAGATAAATCATCAATGATCGACTGCCCACCTTACCATCCCAATTTGGGGGCTACCGTAAAATAAAACTGTAATACAGCCCTTGCGTTTATAGACAGATTATGTCAGTTTTATTCGCCAATTAATTTTGCCTCTTTGAATGCATACCTAATTAGTCAGTACTGTCTGTGTTTATTGTGCAAGAATTAATTATTAAAATATTATTTCATTTGTCTTGATAAAATGCAGTTGATTAAAGGTAATTGGAAAGCTTAAATTATTACTTGTAATTAAATGGCTAACACCTGGTCACCGAAGGCGGTCAGTATCTTTTAAGCTAAAAGCATAAACAGAATATTTATTAATCTCTTGCTTATAAAATGAAAACGATTTTTCTTTTCTTCTTGAATCAAAGTTGCTATTAATGAGGAGATTTTATTCCCCCCCCCCCTCAAAAATGCCATTGTCACTCAAGGCGAGTAAGTTCATTTTCAATAAGGTCGGATCACTTAAATTCATAAGAAAAATATTACTACATTTTTTTTCTAAATTAATGGAAACATAGTAAATTTGGTAAGTCATAAATGATAATTAAATATTTAAGTAAAAATTCTTTCATTGCTCTTTGTCTAGTTTTCTCCAAATTGAAATTTAACCGAGAGTCATTCCGAATCTGTATTGCAAGTTGAGAGAGATTGTTTTTTTGCTTCTAAAATAGTCAAAAACTATTTTGGTAATAGTATGAGTCAACTGTCTCGCTTATTTTTTAAAAAGAATATTATCAAAGAATTATAGACAAGTTTTCCCCGATTAAAAGCAAAAAAAAAAAAAAAATTCAATTGAAGATTTTGATAAATTTTATCATTTTAAACTTCGATGAATCAATAAAGTAGAGTTTGGAATTATGTCTGTCTATTAGTCTGTGAACACAAAATCTCAAAAACGTCTTGAATTAGACAAATTTAAATTTGATTGTGTGATATTTACATCAAATTTGTAGATTTCTATCACATTTTGAATGAAATCCATTGATATGAAATCTATCGGTATGGCTGTCCGAGTATACAAGTGAGCACAATAGGCAGTAAATAGCTATAACGAATAAAATCGTTATTGCTATTTACTATCTCTTGTTATAATTTAACATAAATATACTTATCAAATTCTGAATTAAATCTGTCAAAGAGTTGACCATTTGTTAGTCTGTACTTTTGCATACATGTAAACAAGATAATATGAAGACACAACAACATAGATCAATGAAATTTCATATGTGATTGTGAAATTAAAACTGCATTCTGTGTTACATTTTAATTTCAGTTGGTTTAAAAAAATATATTTAGAATGCATATTTGGTACTACATTTTGTAAAAAAAATACATTTAGAATGCATTTCACTGTACTATGAAGCACAAAACTCATATGTGGGTATCTGAAAATAAAAATATGAATATAAAAATCTGACATTGACAATATTGACCAATTTTCATGATTTTATGGGAAGAGGGAAGTGATACCTTTATTAAAAAGCTTACTGAGAAGCTACGGGGAAACCATTCCTGTTAGTTAAATTGAATAAGCTTCTTTTTTCTTAAGAAAAATATAAAGATATACTTTTAAAGTATTTATTTTTTATTTTTTTCCCATTTAATATAAAATTTTAATGTCTGAATACTGTTGTATCCATTACCTTCACTTCATTGTTTTATTTTATTTAATAAAAGAGTTTATAGTTTAAAAAAAATTAAATGAAGGGCGACAAAGTGTTGAATTTTTTAAGCCTTTTTAATCATATCAATACATCTAAGATAAAGAAACCCGATCAGTCCACAGCTAATATATATGTGTATATATGTGTGTGTATTTGTGTTAAAATTTGTAAGTAATCTATCCTCTAAAAAATATTTCCTGGGTCTTTAATTTCTGATGTGCTCAGGATCGTATTTTCCTAAAAATATATACATTCAAGATATTTTCTCAGTCTTTCTTTCTTACTTTCTGCCTACCTATTTTTATGCTAAAGCATACTCACCAGAGCTTGGACAAATTATCTCGATAATGTATAAAAACTGGACTATTTCCTTGAAGTTAGAAAAAATAAAAATCACAAAGCGACTCTTTCTTCAAATCAAGTGTTGTTTATAAAATCACGTTTTATAAACAACAACAATATATGTTACAGTGAAAACCCGAAATAAGTCAAAACATGAATTAACTAGGGAAAACGCGTTCTGACTGATATCGCCAGGGAAAACCCGAAATTAACAAGGAAAAGTGCGTTCTCAGTAACAACGCTAGGGATAACGGTTTTATTCGTGTTTTGACTGATTTGTCAGACGAAATTATTTGCCTCTATCCAAAATCATAAAATTAAATTATACTTAGTAAAACAGTGTTTGAGGAAAAATCCTATAATAGAAGAAAAAAATACTTTCTTTGGATATTGTTTAAAGCAATACCGTTACTCCACTTATTATTTATTTCAACAAGGCAAACTGCTGTGACACTTAGAATTGCAAAAGAGAATCATTTTTCATTCATAAACATCTCTGTGAAGAACAGTGTTTTTTACAATAACAGTGGACGAACCCTTGCCCAGTTCCTATAGCTCTTTTTCTTGCTGCTGTTATCAGAGATATTTCCTGATTCGGTACTTGTTCTTCAGTCAAGAAAATTTGCTGCGATACATCGAATTCAGATCTAAAAATCTGGGAATATGTTAAACTTTTGTATCGAACATGCACCCTGAATAGATATAATATACTGTATAAATACTTATAAAATAATTTAAGGTTAATATAAGTTGAATAAATACAAAACTAATTAAGTTTAAATATCATTTGTTACATCGAATACAGTTTGTTCAGAACTCCATCTTTCGTACCAATTTTGTACCGGTCAACTTTATTTTTCAAGCACCTACACATGTGAGATTTCGCAAATCAGCTTTTGCTCTATCAACAACTGGAACAACATTACCTCCAATATCAACCTCAGGATGTGTTGTATCGGAGATCTTTCTCATTCGTTTGGCTTGCTTTATTAAATTTTCTTTTTCTTCCTCTCTAATTAGAAAAATATTGGTTGACTTCTTAGCAAGCATATGCTCCCCTGATTGTGCTTGTTCAGTTTCTTGTTCTTTTGCATTTATATCCTCGAGAATTTTCTGAAGCTCATCCTCGTCTTTGATAGTTTTTATAATAGCTGATGGCAAAGTTGAGGTTGTCATTCCAACGCTTGGTTCAACCCCAAACATAGATTTGTATGGTGATTGTTTTATTCCTAAATGTAGAGCTTTGTTTTTCATGAATTGGATAAAACGGAGACCATAGGAGCACTTTGTAGTTTTATTATCCTTTATCCATAAAGCCAACATATTTGCTACGTCTTGGTTGGCTCCCTCAATCGAACCCTGCGACTGGCTGTGACGAGGTTTCCCATAAACAATCTTCAATTCTGGCAAATACGTATGTAACTGTTCTATAACTGAATTTACAAACTCTTTTCCATTATTAGATTGCAGTATACAAGGAGCCCCAAATATCAAAAAGATATCAAGTACTTCAACGCAACCTCTTCCGTTCTTTCGCTCTGAAGTAGTTGTAGTAACACAAATTTTATTAAATGGTCCTGGTGAACCATAATAAACATAAATTCATTATCGGCCTTAGATTTTATGTCAATCAAATCTACTTGGCAGCGACTATTCATTTCTGAGTGAATGATAGGTTTAGAAACCAACCTTTCCTTTAAATTTTTTTTTCTGTTGATATGTTTCACACATTAATAAAAAAAAATGTGTATCATCTCAGTTGTTATGTTAGCATATTTTCTTGAAGTTTCCATTTTAAGTATGTCTCTGCCACCATGTCCTATGCCCACATGTACACTTTCGATGAAATCAAAAATTTCTTCAACTGGTAAATAATATTTGATGGGTGCATTTGAAGAAATCAACTTGTATATTCAACTGATTTCAAGAATGTCGAACCTTTTTAATCTGAAGTACTGAACAGAAGAAGTCTTGCTAACGGCAGATTTTGCTTCTTCAACCTCAGATAAAAGTGTTTAGTATTCCTCATGTGTAATCACATTCAAATTATTCTGTTTTTTCTGTAACAATTGTAATTGTTCAAGAAATCTATTTTTCCACTTTTTAGCGCAAAATACATTAACAATTTCTTCACTTATCGTAAATAAATCAGCCAGCGCAACACGTTCCAACAAGAATAAAATTGGACAACTTCACTGTTTTAAAATTTAACGAACAAGAAATCTAGATTCGTACGGTTTTAACTCGACGAAACTATAAATAACTAAAGAAAATCCGTTCTCCATAGCGTTGTGAATCGGGTTTTCCCTAGTGAATTCGCGTTCTCCCTAGCGCTGTCACTTAAAACGCGTTTTCCCTAGTTAATTCACGTTTTTTTTTTTTTTGACTGTAACATATATATATAATGATATCTCTAAATCTAAATTAATTTTCCTAATGTTTATCTTAATTTAACCCATATTAACTTAAATCTAAAATGTTCTCTTGTTTCCTAATTCAATTTCACCTTTTATATTTAATTAATGCTACACAAACTGTGTAAAAATTCTTAAATCAGGGTTTCGACACTCCGAGTAAAGGGATAAAAATCTGTCAAGATAAACAAATTCTTTTAAACAATACCTATGTTCCCCTTTCTTAAATCGACATGTAAACAAATCCCTATCAAAATCTGATTGTATAAAATAGCTGGGGAAAATATTTCATTCTTGTGTCGCGCTGTGGATTGACATGCCTCGACACTTCTTGCTTGTGCATAAATTATGCCTCCCAAGATGGAATGAAATAAAGCAAAGTTTAAAAAATTCAAAAGTTCCTTCTCTTTTTGGCCACAAAACTGTTCGAAAATATTTTTTATATATCTATATAACACATATATGTGTGTGTGTATATATGTTATGTCGATAAAAAGTATATTCTGTGTACAAATAAGGAGAAATAAAAGTTGTAGATGCATTAATTAACATACAGGAATTGCTTCCAATTATTAAACTATATTAGAAACGAGCATGAAAATAAAGTCAAAAGTCCAAATAAATTTACTTCCCATTACTTTTTTGTCATCAATAGTTTTTCTTGGAGAGGCCTCAAAATATTTCAATGCCTGTGGCCTCATATTGTCAAAATCCATCACTGACAACACAATAACAATCACTGCACATGACATGTGAATTCCCAGCTTTTAAACTCAAGTTATATTTGACATGCCTATTTAGTAAATGTAGATGCTTTATAAATTTATCTAGTAATATGAAGTATAATATATTGATAATATAATATGAAGTGTAATATATTGATATGTGCTGTGTTCAATTCACATAAAAATAATCAATTGAAATTTCTATAGCTTCTCTTGTGGAAATCTCACATATGAAAATTACTAATGCTGTAATCATTCTTTCTTTCTTTCCTTTTTTTTCTTCTTTGCTGCTAATATGATATTTTTGAGTGGTAAAATTGTGTAATATTTTAATTAAATTTAAGTAAAAATTCTTCAAAGTAGTTGGTTTTTGATACTTTAACAAAATATCTTAGATGGTTCCTCGCCATTTTGAAATCTGAAACCATAGTTTGAATACCAACTCTTATTCCGCAATGTGCTGTTTTCAAATTGCCTTATAAAGGAACTTTCATCAAATAAATTTAAAATAGTTTCCTTCCCTCCATTATTTTGTATTTATGTTTCATTAAATGCTCTACAATGTTTCTGCTTTGAAAGAAAATAAAGTTCTTATGAAAAAATTACCTTAAATATATGATCATCTGATTGAAACAATTAAATAATATGTACTTGTCCTTTAAAATAGATATTTAAAGGACAATAGATATTTTAAATGTTTATTGAGCTTTCAATTAAAATTTAAAATTTTGAAAATTCTAGGTGCATTGGAGAAAATGGATAAGTTTTTAAGTCTTGAAACTGCATGGAAATCTCGATATCAAGAAGAAAGTGATATTGATGATATGCATGTACCTGAAAGTGCTGAACTTTTTATTACACTTCTTCTCACTATGACTGGTAATTATATTCTTTTTTTATATAGAGAAAAAAGTTTCATTGAATTATAGATTTTTTAGAAAATAAAGGTTTTATATATATATTTAAATTTTAGATCAAAATTTTATCTATTGTTATATTTATAATGTAATAATTTTTTAAGCATTATATTGCAATTTATTTTGGAAATTAATTTGATGGAATAGTACTTGTGTAGTTCCCCGTCCTTCACATTGTGTAGTTTTATTTTGTTTTTATTTAAACTAGTTATTTTATCATTCTTTTTTTTTCTATATAAATTATATTATGAAGGTTTTGATCTTTTTTATTCTATCCATTTTTTTAAGCTTATAAAAAAAGCCTAATTTTTGAATCACATATTTGGATATATATATTTTTTATAGAAAGATACTGCAATGCAACTGATAAAGATTGCCAAGTTTCTTTTCTGGAATTGCAGCTAGAACTTCTTGATGATTTTCGCCTTCGATTGCATCAGTTGTCTCAGTGCCAAATGCAAGAAACTATCCCATTTAACTATTGTGGAATAATGAATGCTATTCATTACATAACAAGTGTTCTTGAAGAATGGAATAATTTGCCTGTAAGTGAAATAATGTTTCCTGAATGTTATTTATTTATTTTAAATGTTAATGTTCTCCAAAGAGACGTATATTAATTCTGTGGGGGCATTAAATCAATGCAACTACGCTTTGTTGATAAGTCATTCAATCTGATAAATATTCTGACTTATGGAATTTAATCAAAATATGCAGATAAAGAAAAACATTTCTTTTGATATGATTATGAAATGTCGAAAAGGCCAATTTGGCTATTTGAAGGGTGAAATTAGTATATAATTTTAAAAAAAGGCAATATTTGATAGTATTTCAGATATCATGTTTATATAAATATTTATTTATGTGCAAATGTCTTTCCATTTTGTATTTTTTTAAAACCTTTTCCCATTCTAAATTTAGAAGTATCTTATATATATATATATATATATATAAGAGCAGCTTATTCTGTTGTAATTGCGGAGCAATTTTATGCAAACATTTTTTGGATGAATTTTAAGATAAAAAAATTTAAATGATATATAACATATTTATAAACTTTCCCTTTAGTTCTTCCTGCATTTGTATTCATACAAAAAAAGAAAAAGTTTGTGTGATTCTCTTCTAAAAGGTAAGGTATTCATTTAATCTAAATATTATTATTTCTAATTAATCAACAAACATGTTAGTGTACTTAAGGAATCAAAAATATTCTTGTTTATATTGAGTCATTCAGCTTTTATAATCTTTTTTTATTGAAAATGATTTTATATATTGCAAAATATAATTTGTGTTTTAATTTTTCAAAAAACTATTTGGTAGTTCTTCTATGTATAGCTTATTGAATTATAATTTGCATTAAGCTTATTACAGTTTATAGATAATATCCAGTGTGTAAAATTGTCATGTTAAAATCATCAATCTAAATAATGCACATTTCTTTTCTGTCTTTTTTGTTTCAAAAAGATTAATTCATTGCATGTTATTAAATTGTAAAAGTGTATTATTTGCTAAGATAATGGCTATTACTCAAATTATTTAGTTTAGTTATTTAAACCTTAAATATAAATCAATTTCTTCCAATTTGTGATAAAAGTGTCTTTAAAAATTATATTTGATTGAAAAATTAATTCTTCTTAGTAGAAAAAAAAAATGTAGAAAAGTGTTTATTATGTGTACCCTCTAGCAATCCCTAATATCCTCTAACTAAATTTTTTACCACATTCCTAATTCAAATGTGCTTTCATGTATTTTTATCCATTGTTTGCATAAATATACACCTAATTATTTTCTCTTTTCCTTCCTTTAGATAATGAAAAACATTTAGCTGCTATTAAGAAAAAGGAAACAAAATCATCAGTGAATGCTGAAGATTTAGAGTCATCAGTTTTTGATGAAATCATTGCTTACTTTCAACATATGCAAAATGATCTGCTTCAAACGATGTGTGACAGAGTAATGCTGGATATTAAAGCAAAAAGCAGACCTTTCAGGAAAGAAAAGTATATAAATTCAGTTTATTGCATATTTTCCATTCTTATAAACATCTTTCTAAGAAAAAACATTTTTTCTGCGTAATTTTCTTCTTTTTCTTTCTCATATTCAAAGTATACCAAAAGGTAATAATGTAATTGTTAAAAAAATTCGAACCTGAAATTTTCTTGAATCTCTGCATTTCAGACCTCCCTAAATCTGAAAAACACATTTCTGGTATTGTGTCTGTCTGTGTGAACATAATGACTTGAAAATTCCTGCACTTGAAAATTTTGTATTTCATAATATAGTAAAGAAAAAATAAATATTTTGGACATCTTTTTTTTTTTTTTGACCAAATGAAATAAAAATTTGGCAGAGAATGCAATTTTAGCAATAAGATTTTATACCAAATTTCATTTATTTAAGACGTTGTATCTCTAATTATTGCTTTTATATGTGCTTGCAAAAATATAGACCAACAAACAATCCAATTTTTAACAGATTTGACTTGAATTTCGATAATTGTCTACACTTATACCAATGCTAAAACGATATACCAAATTTCGTCTATTCAAATTGTATAGTTTCTGAGTCATCATTTACATGCATATGTAAATAAAAACCGACAAACAGTCTACCCCTCAAAAAAAGTAGGAAAAAGTTTAAATATAAAGATAGGTGCAATTTCAGCAGAATTGAGAAGACATATGATCAGCAGTTGTTTTACTACCTCAAATTGGCACCAAGAATTAAATAAAGCACACTTTCACCAATTTTCTTTTATTATAAATGAATCTTTCCTTAACAAAACCTTCATCAGCCGCAATATTTGGCGGGTAAAAATCCCATAACTGATAAGCAGTACTTTCCCTCTCTGCACTTTCTATACAAAAAAGTACAAAACAGTAGAATATTAAAAATAATGTTTGTTCATTCATTGAAAAAGAGAGAGAGAATCACAGTTAAAATTGGATAAGTTTTTAATTACGTGTGAAAAAAGTTATAGAATGAAATTTTTAAAAATTGATAAATTAAAGAATGCAATTATTCGGATTATTTTTGGGCTGTCATAAAACATTAAATAGAAGTAAAGTTTAAAGAAGTAGTTTTTTTTTTAAAAAAATAATAGCTTGAATACAAACAACAATTAAGTATTTAATATTTTCTCAATTCCTCAAGATGAAAGCTCGAATGTAATTTGATATGTAAAAAAAAAGCAAGAAAAAAATTAGTCAAACAATTTAGAAACTGTAAAAAAAAAAAGCAGTTGAAATATGATCAGATATGTAATGTTATGGTTAGAAATATGTAGAAATAAAATTAACTGGAAAGGACTAAACTGATTTTATATTGTGCCATGTATATCCATCATCATTTGGCTTTTCATTATTTTTCAGGCTTCTTTTATGTTTAAAAAAAATTTTATATGAGTAAAGTTGTCTTGATAAATATCATTTTATTTAAAAGAATTTGAAATATCTTTTATATTAGAAGCGTTTGAAACCAGTATAAGTTTTCTTATAATCTTTTTTTTAAGGTGGTTTTGCAGGCCAGTTATTGAAGATAAAAAACTAATGGAGCTTTCTCTTTCTGCATATCCTATGTTGGAAGTCATTAATAACAGTTTACATAGTCTACAAGAACTTTTAGCCAAACCTCTTTTTACTAAAATGTGGCAGCAGATTGCAATGGAATTGAATATTTATATTTTTGAAGAAGTAAGAGAAAAAATTAAATCTTATTGTATTCTAGCCACCTTTGATGTTTAATTTTAAAAATGCCTTATCAATATCTTGATATTTATAATTTTCTAAGCTATGTATTTTTAATAGCATTAAATTGTAATACATGTTAAAGCTGTGTTTTTAAATATTCTTACATCTGTTATTATTATTATATATATGACTCTTTCATAATGGAATTAAGTTCCATGACATCACAGTGTCACTAAATAATGACAGATAATCCATTTTATAATTGTGCATGGTCTTATGTAGTTCTGGAATTTTATTTTCTATTCTGCATGCAAACCCAGTTGCTTATAAACAGATTCTTTCACCATCTTCTTTCAACAATGGGAAATAATGCACAGTTAAATATTTGATGAAATAGTGAAAAAGGTTAGAAATTCATTGTAACAATGAAATATATTGCTAAAAATTATACAAAAAAAATCAATATTTAGGAAAACATTTTATGATAGCTTAATTAGTATCATTAAAAAAGACAATATTTTTAAATTTTAAAATGGTGTAAAAACTATTTGTGTATAGTAGTATTTTCAGAAATACTCTCTAAAAGAACCTACAATTTCATTTGATATTTAATTAATTCATTAAAAAAAATTTAAGTCTCTCCAAGGTATACAACAGATTTTTTTATGCCCAATTTGGTATCTGCAATTCGAATGGTGTGGCCTGTATAGATCAAGATCTGGAAAGTTCCATGTGATGTTATACAGCCTGTTAAGTGGCTATATAAACACAAGGAACTCAAGCAAGTTATTCTCTGGAATTGTGTGAGATGTAGACATTGAGCACCATTGACAGTGTTGTTCCATTAGTGGTTTGAGATTTGCTTATATCCTTTAATTTCTATAAATGCTCTTCTTTGCATCTACTTTGGCTTTATTTTTTTCCTTCAGTTCTTCGTGTTTTCTGGATTATTCCTGTCACAAAGCATCATCGTCTATTATCCAGCATGTTGGGCTACATTCACCATACATCCATTAAACAATGCTTTTAACAATATGAACACAAAATATGCAGTACTAGGAAAATGCATAAACCAACTTCTACAATATTGATTTTTTAAATCATTTATAAGTATTGTAAATTTGCTGGTGGAATTAAGAATAATTGTGGTTATAATAATTACAGAGATGTCAGGACTATTTTATCAATTTGTATACAAATTGATTTATTTTTTTTCTAGGTAATTCTTCAAAACAGTTTTAGCGAAGGAGGTGCTGCTCAGTTGCATTTTGATATGACTCGTAATTTATTTCCAATATTTGGAATGTATACTACAAAGCCTGAAAATTATTTTAAATTGTAAGTAGATTATATAATGTAAACGTTTTTAACTAGGAAAAATTAAGCTTTAAATGTATTAATTGCTAAAATTTAATCTTTAAATGTATCCACATTATGTTAGAATTTAAAGTTGCATTAAAAAAATGACTTGGTTGAATTCAATAGACTTAGTATTTTAGATAGAAGTTCTGCAATGTTACTAGAATATTATTCACATTTTTAAAAAAAAATTTCAGTGAGAACTAATGTATTCTCTTTTATGCTTGATACTGTGTATGATGAAAGTATTTTTCTACTGTTCTATCTTTTATTAATTAAAATGAATTATTTGAATATTTATCTCAAAACTTTTGCTAAAAGCTTTCTAATACTTGATTATTTCTTAGCAAAATTTGTAGTTCTATAGCATTATAAGTACATAACACCTCTCCATGCCCCTGCAACTAGAATCTTCACAATTATTTAAATAGTTGATTGGACATAGAGAAGTCAGTCTCATTATAAGTACATTAATACTTACAATTTTTGCTGATACAACAATTGCTGATAATACTAAAATATTTTATTAAAAATAGAATATAATGCTAAAAACAATAAGAAATGAATTTAAAAGACAAATGCAAAAAATAAATGAACATTTAATTTTTCATTTACATTTTTATACCTTTTTGAAGATTTTTCTTGGTGTATGAGAGTTTGAAAGAGGAGAAGGAAAAAAAGGTACAAATATTATTGTTTGGAAAGGAAATCGGTGATGTAGTAAGGTTAGTTGCTCCTTAAAGTAGGGTTAAGCAAATAAAATTAGCACCTCTGACATGGTATTATTTATTCACTTCTTTATCATATTTGATTTTAAAAGATGACAGAAATGAATTTAAGTTTTGCCTTTGTTGCTCACCTTAAAATTTTAACCTTGAGCATCTGTAGTTTTTCTCCTTACCACCATCACATACCACAGAGGTGAAACCAAAGTGGCAATTCCTATATCCCATCTCGTTGAAAAATTAAATGACTAGAAGACTGTGCAGATATGGGAAATATGGCTGAATAATAAGGGCCATGACTTGCTAGTGACAACCCTTCCCATTAGAGGTCCATTTTGCCATATTACTTTGGAGAATATTCCCACCATAACAATCAAGAAAAAAATTATTCTCTGAAGTCGCTTTCAGGGTTGAATGTAATCCTCTAGAGTCCCTTAGGCAATGGAAATCTCAATGTCCCCTCTGCAACTTTCAGAATTTTTTTTTTGTTGCTCATTTAAATTTATTCTCTATGTTGGCAGTTTTAATTTTGAAAATTGAGAAATTTGAAACTTGAAAAGATATTAAATTATGTATCACTTTTGAGAGAGTTGATTTCAGTATGTCACATATAATAAGAGTGCAAAACTAAATTCAGAGCAATTTTATGTAGAATGGTAAAAAAGGGGGAAAAAAAGGACAAAATTTTTTACATAATTTAAATACTTTTTAATTATAGGAGCAGATATTTTAAAAAATATTAAAGTGACATTTTTTTAGAGTTAATAAAGCAAAATTATCTAAAATGCACAAAAAGTAATTAATGAGGAATATGTTTAGAGTAATATGCCAAAGATTATACAATACTTGATTTTAATATTAATAAATTTGAGTATATGGCTGCGAACTGCAAGATTTAATTATTCAAAAAATACAACTTGAAATCTCGGAATTTTCTTAAGAAAGGTCACTGCCTCTAGACAGTCACCTATTTTGCATATTTAATAACCCAGTTTACTTCACATAAGGAGAAACAATACCACACTGAGTAGAAAATGAAAATTAGTAATTAGGTCACATGGACATGCTAAAAAATTTGAGGCAACTGACACAAATTTTCCTTGAATAAATAATCAATGATGATCCAAGTTAAAATATCTGAGATATTACTGTACTTTTAAAATGAATTTTAAAAAAATTAGTTATCATGTATCGAACTGCTATTTATACTTTATTTCCTTGTAACTCAATGGCAGAAAAATATTTTTGAATCTCTTGATTTTGATTTTTTTAATTTAAGCATATCTCATTTCCTTGGATCATAGTTACCTTTCATCCTCAAAGCTATCATGCTTATGAGTTGAAAATGGTGGATGGGGTGTTTTTTCTTTTAATATTTCTAAACCAAAAGAATCTGCCTTCATCTTCTGGTCTGTTGACAAGAATATTAGAATATTAGTCATCAATATTAGAATATTTTCTGTCATGATTTTTGTAAGCATATGTATCTTTAAATAAAATGTATATTTTGGTGATGTTTTCTATTACAAAATTGTGTAATTAAAGACTAAATTGTCATTCATAAATAATATGATTGATTCCATGTTTCTTTGCAGGATAAAGGATTCGTGCATTTTATTGAATTTAAGTAGTGCTCCAGCAATGTTGTTGAAAGAAACTTTAAAACACCAGGAAGGCTTTAATTCGAAAAACAGTGCTCTTGGGGAATTGGGTGTGCACAGTTTGTCACCATCTCAAGCATTAATAATACTCTCGCAAAGGAACCATACAAAATTATGATACTTTGGAGATCTACTAAATTAATATAATTGTATTGCATTTTGTATATAACAAAGGTATAAAATATTTGTTATTTTTCTAATTAAAGTTTTAATTTAAAATTTTAACATTATTGCCTTATTTTGTCATTTTTAAATTTATGTTATTTTTCATTTGATAAAGTGTAAACTAGGTTGCAAAATATAAGCAAAAAATAAAAGAAATAGAATTTTAGAATGTCTCACTATAATCCAAAAATATTCGGAATGCTTTATTTTTGAATACATCTGTAACAGATGCCATATGTGAGCTTTTATCAAACATTTTTATGGTTTCTAAAAACAACTGGCAACAGTGAAAAATTTATTTCATTTTGTTGTCAGAAAATAAATTTATTTTTAATGAGATAAGAATTCTCACTGTCGATTATTCAAAATGACGAATATTGTTTAACAAAAAAACATGGATTAAATTTTGTTTTCACAACATAATTTCTGTTAAAAACGCATCTGAAATGGTACAAAAACCTTTTTAAATATGACTGATTATCGAAAACAACAGTATTTGACCTGAATAAAAAGCATAAAAATTGTAGAAAATCTGTCATAAATGACCCACGATCTTTTAGATCATTCACTTCGACTAATGACTGAGATACAGATATGGTCAGAAAATTGGTGTTTGGTAATCAGCATTTACAGTAACATGAACTAGTTTCTTTATGATTTAGTACTTGCAAACAATTTTAAAAGTTCATTTAGGGTTATGCCATGTCTCTTCTAGAGTTATTATAAAAACAACAACATGCTCTAATGGTTTGAAAGATGCTTTCTCAAAGCAATTATTTTCTAAATTATCGGTGATGAAATTGTGTATACGCTTTTGATACAGAAAAAGGTCAGCGATCAAATGATTGGTGATTGAAACATGAAACAAAATCTAAAAAACACATCTAAATTGCTCAAAACCAAAGCATTGCTGATTGTCATGTTGTACATTACGAATTCCTACCATTTGGCTATGCAGTCAATAAAGATTATTATTTAAGTGTTTTGAATCATTTATATGAAACAGTTCATTGTAAATGACCTGAAATGTAGCGAGGAAACATTAGTTTTGCATTACAATAACATGTCTTCTCAAAATGCAGTTATTATTCAAGAGTTTTTAATCAAACATTCAGCAAATGCAGTCACATAAGATCCGTGTTCACTTGATATGGCAACATCAGGCAATCTCTTCGTGGTCACGTTTTGTGTTCATTAATTCGATAAAAAGAATTTTCTTTAGCTCGGAAGAGATTTCAAAAGATGACTTTAAGGCATGTTTTGATTATTGGTTAAAACATTTGTAGAAGAGCATTGAGGTCGAAAGAAATTATTATGAAAGAGACACAATAAATTCTGACTAATAAATTGACTTCCTTCATTTTTATACCGCCTTCTAGATAGTTTCTGGTTATAACTGCATGTTTAAGAAATCTTTTCCTTGAAAAGCTCTAAGTGTCACCACCTCGATTGGGGTTGTGTCAAATATATTGGTTGGTAAAAGTTATTTTTCTTTATCAATAAGCAAAAATAATAATTAAGAAAACTTTTAATATTCTAATTATCACATTTGTTTTTCGAATATTTTTTTTACTTCTTATTAATTACCCATTAGCTAATTCGCTGAGATTATTAGTTACTAATATTTTCAATTCAACATTTTATGTTATTTGCTCCTTATAACTCTAACGTGTAAACTTTTTTTAGATTTCTAATTTAATTGATATGTGAATCTATTAGAAATTTGGTCTAATTTAATAGATTTCTAA
>JAPMOR010115009.1:304899-325847 GCA_026543865.1 Argiope aurantia | reverse complement strand
GATATGTGAATCTATTAGAAATTTGGTCTAATTTAATAGATTTCTAAATTAGAATTTTAAATAAAGAATTTAATTAAGATTAGAATTTTAAATAAAGAATTTTAATTAATTTAAAAAAGAACTATTTTGGAAGCCTTTTATCGTCCTATTTTTTCGTGTGATGATTCTCCTTAATTTTTCAGTCGTTTCGCCTAAAATTTGAATTTTAATTTGAAATAGAAGAGATTAAAGTTCAGCTAATACAATAACTTACTTGCTGAAATTAAACATGATTATTAAGAATATAAAAATAGAAATTAGAAGCATTCAGCATCGAAGTTTTGTTGTGTTACAGTATATGTTTCATAGTTTATGTGATAAATCTCTGAAAGTTAGTTAAAAGATCCAGTGTACTGCAATAGGAAAGCAGTTTATAGCAACAATAGAATTTTAAGCAGCCAATCTTACTGTAGGAAAGAGCAGAAGTGTTAACCCTTTCAGTGCTAATCCGGCTCAACCCTGCTGTGAATATTCTTTACTAATGGGCCAGTTTATCTTTCAAGGAGGGGTGCAGTACGTAAAGCAAATTATAACCAAAGATATCCTCGTTTTACATCCTGAATTCTTCGTTTTAAAAAGAAATCGGACCCAAAATGATGCATTGATATAGAACTTGCACGACTAGGCTGCGCCAGATGAGTAGTGAGAAGGTTAAAAAAGAATGCACTTTTAAATTTTTTATCATTACTTATTCAAAAAGTGAACCTTTATTTCAATGCAACAAAATTTTAAAAATTAATTAAAAGCATATTATAAACAGAAATCTATTTAACATGGAAAAAAATAAGCTGTGTTTTCATCTCTTCCCAAACTGACGGTACTCCCGATATGGGAATGAGGAGCTTCTGGTATTTATTGAAACTTTCAATTCCATAGTTACGTAGTACAATGTGGGATTCAGTTACTCCCTGTAGTGACAAGACGTACATCTTACAGGAGACGACCTGTAGGAATCAAGGATAGTGTCCGCCTCATTGCTTCTAGACGACGACCTATGTGTTATGGAAATTCTTCCAGGGTTCTTTTGTGATTTGTTGGTCGATGAAATAAGCAGACTTTTAGTAACAAACAATGACATTTATTGAACACTAATACAAGGACAGCAAATATAGAGCCGAGATGAAGACAGCCAACGCACAGATGCACATTACAACAAACAGTAGCCCACAAATAGTAATCTATAATAATAACAACCACAGCACACAAAGTGGCCAGACAGAATTCAGCAGAAGGAGGGAATCTGCGTAACTTCACTCTACGGTCTCTTCAAACGCCTGCAATTCACTGTCTCCTCGCTTTAGCTGTAACCAACTGCCAACACAGTACTACACGGCTGGCTACTCCTCACACGCCTGGATGCTGCTTCTACAATAAACACCAGACTCGGCATACAGCTTAATTCAGCAATCGCGTGAGCTCCACACAACGCTTGCGCTTCACCGGACTGATCCAACTATTCGCTATCCTCTCGACTGCTCTATACACAAACCGTTTCACGACTCATTTCAAAACTGACTGCAGCTTGAAACTGCCGGCCTTTTATAGTTCCTGGTAGCCAGAGAAAGTACTGGACCAATCAGATGTATCTCTGTTCCTATTGGGTCAATTGCTGAAATTCTGGAAGTTTCCAGTAATATCTATTCTGTCGCCAAATTCATTGCCACGCTCTGAAATCACTGACGCGGCGCCCGATCAGCACCCAACAGAACTGATCGTAGTACTGTAGGTCTGTAGATCTTTCCAGTGATTGAACTAACCGCGCTGGGAAGTAACATTACAGGTTTGTAACATATGTCTCCGGCATATGTTAAAAACTTTGATTTAAATACCTCATTCTGCATATCACCTACAGATTTCGGGTTTCTAAATACCTTCATCATCTGCAATGGAAAAAATAAATAAATCTGGGCTGAAATACTATAGTAACGATGAAAAGTTTTGAGTTTCATTCCAGCAATTACTATATACTGCTATTAAATAGGTTTAAAAGTTGGTCAGTTGTACATAAAAAAATATATATTGCAACTAAATTGTCATCATTGTAAAGATTTCCTGAAGAAATCATTAAGAGCATAGTCGTATCTACATAAAATGGAGATCATGGTAAATGCCAAACAGCCCCCCTCTTTCTTTTCCTCTCTCCCCCCAAAAATAGTTATGTCGGTAGATAGAAAGTTGATGTTAAGCCTAAATAATTATATATAAAGCATTTTCGAATTAATATTGCCTGGCATCCTATCACTATACCTGAATTATTCAAATAGATTGTTTATAATTAGCGGGAGCAGTTTTCCCCAATTTTCTAGCATAGTCTCTAATAAAAGTGTTATCTCCGTCTCTACCGCATAAAATTTTGGATCTTGGGTAACTTTGTGAATGTCTTGCACGGAATTGGCGAGCAGCAAACACAAAATATTGATTTATGGCATGAACTTAGCAATTTTACTGAATCTATCATGGGATCCACGTCCAATGCCGGCGTCCTGGTCAAGGTGTATAGCGTCTTCCCCGTAATCTAGACGCCCTGAGTTTGAGTCCTGGTTCGGACATGGTTGTTCTCTACCCTGTATTCTATCTGCAGGGTGCGTGAATGAGCCCCCCTCCCTGTGAAAAGGGGTTGTGCAAGCGAGTGTGTACGTGTTTCTTCTTCATATGAGCGAGAAGTCTGCCTTCTGTCCTCGGGTGCTCAGGGGTCTTTACCCTCAGAAGCTACTGTGTAAAAAACGTGGCTTAAAAATAGTCACACGACAAAAAAGAAAAAAAAATCCGCGTTCAATTTTTTTGATGATTAATTCATATCATGCAGTCAATAGTATCCAGAAAAAAAATTGTTATTTCAGCGCATTTTCCCCAACCGATTGAAAACAAAATTTGACACAGAGCCACAGTCACAAAACACATCAGATTTAATATATTTAAACTATTTCATTTTCGAGTTATTACATTTACATGCATGTTCTATTACATTACATGTACAGACCAACAGAATGCCCCCTCCCCTAAGTGTTATTTGTCTGCTCTCTTCATTTTGTAGTGATTGTGTTAACTTATATTCGGACAGCCGGGCAGACAGATTTTCTTTGAATGTATTTCGTTCAAAATTTGTTAGAAATCTACACATTTCCGTAATTCTAATCATCTATCTCAAAGCCTTTTTTAGTTCTTTTGTCACAGACAGACGGATATATTCCCAAAAATGCGTTTTTTGAACTCAGGGAGGTCTAAACCGTTGAGATTCATCAAAATATCCAGTTCGAATTTTTTGATTATTGCTAAACTTTCTCCATATTTCATAGACGAGAAAGTAAAAATGAAATATAGCAATTAATAGAGGCAATTATTAACAAATATTAAAATTCGTGAAACTGTTTGAAATTATAAATGAAATGACTGACTAAACGAAATTTATATAATGAGTAACCATTTCAGAGGAACCCAAAAAACATCAGCGCCAGGCATTCCTATTACACTCATTCAGCTTCTTATGTGATCAATAAATTGCATTTTCATTTTATAGGGTATATGAAAATATTTCGAATTTTTATGAAATTTATATTTTCCCTAGTGTTCAATAAGATTATAGAACTGTAGAGAAATTCCACGGTTAATTATTCAGTGTCAAACATTGCTCAGCAATGAAATGATTATTGGTTTAAGGATTCAAATTGAAACAGTTTGCCAGAGTTGAAATCTTAAGGAATAAAAAAAAAATTGTGCACTATTTTAAAAATGCCTTTTTAGTGGTACCAATTTAATAATAATGCACATTTTTTCTAAATTTAGGCAATTTTTTTAAAAATATTTCTTTGTCTAACTTCCAGTAATAGATTACAACAGTGTTGCCCAGAAATTCAAACCGTCTTCATTGTTTTGCTAAATATTTAATATCGCGGTTTTCTTTAATTGTTGAAAGTGAAGGAAGGATTCTGCTTAGCATAGTTTACAAAACGAACAAAAAAAAATTGACGCTACAATTCATGAAATTTATAAGATAAATGAATGACATATTTCCATAATGTCAAGACACTAGTATTCATTATAAAGCTTCATGTACGTAATGATAGCGGAGCGTATGTAAGACAAAAGTAACGCAGGCAATTTCACGGTGTCTCGAAACTGTCGAATTTAAGAACAAAACAGCATGGCAACTAAACTATTAACATTCGAAATGTTAATGATAACTTGAAAGATCCTAGTTGCAATAACTGTTAAAGTTGCAGCACATGTATATCCATGATAAACGTTTATGAATCAATCACTCAAGTGTACTGTGAAAGGACATTTTCAAAACTAAAGATAATAATTATTTAAGAAATATTGTCTAAGGAAAACTTGAGATCATTATACATTACTTTCAACTGAAAAAGAATTATTAGATGATTTGGATGCAGAGATAGTTATTTATACATTTGCATAATCATTTAGAGAAGTAAAATGCTTGTTGTCCCTAAAGTAGTCAAAATTGTGGAACTCGAAGCGATTTTTTTCTAATTTTTAATTAGAATTTTAAGTAATTAAAAATTAATCGAAATTTGTGCGTTTTTTCGCTATAACTTCCGAATATATTACAGCGCAAAATTGATTTTAACATCGTATTGGAGATTTAAAAAAAAAGCTTTTTAATGATACTAATGTTTTAACCAACAAATTAAATTTCCATTTTTAATTAATTTTTTAAAGAATAATTTAACCATATTTTCCAACAATTTATTTCGCACAAAATAAAAATAAAATTGAACCTGTACGTACACGTTACGCGTCAAAAGGAAAAAAAAATTGCTTTTGTCAATATGTTGCATCACATTGACAAAAGCTCAAATTAAAAAATCAATCAACCATTATTGCAAAGTAGACATACAAAAATGTAATTTTCAGCACGTGTGTGTATAAAATGAAATAAATATAAAATATGATTTTTCTAACAAGTAAATGCAAAGAAAAGTTTTCTATGACTTTTAGAATATTTGTATCATTAATTCAATAAATCAACTTTATTTAAGACAAGCATGGTTTAATATATATCTTTCAATTCAAAACCCAATGGCTATTTTGTAAACCCTTAATAATAGAAATACATTTTCTAAAATGGTCGAAAATGAATTAAATAATTATATTGTATGTAACTTTAGTCTGTTAATGCTTTAATAAATAACGAATGTTTAGCTTTTATCCAGATCCTCTGTTCTGTACATAATATTTAACAAAATATTTTTCAGACTCTAATATTTTAAATAAAGATTTACATCCAATCAACTAAGTCAATCACTAAAACTGGCTGATTTAGAATATTTAAATATCATTATTCAATAAAAATGGGTGATTTTAGAGCACTTCATCGCCCACCTCAAAGATGATACGTACCCTTCCCTAATTAGCGGTTAGGATTTATCAAGACTGATTGGCTTAAGATTATGAAAATGTTATAGTTCTAAACTATTCTGTTTAAACTACACAAATCAATAAGATTTGATAGCAAAATTTAGAAACATTCATTAATTTATTAAAAAGTTGAAGTATCAAGAATATTTCACAGAATATGATTCCTTAGGACCAAAGGACTGTTTAAAATTTAGACTTCTTAATTTTTTGAAGAATAAGTGTGAACCGAAACAAAATAAAATATTGTTATTCAAGTCATTTAAAAGTCCTTTTGCAAAGTCCTTAAAAAGCAAGTTTTATGATGAATCTGAGAAATTTTCGATAAATATTTCTTGAAATGTTTCATAAATTACGGAAGATATTCTGTAGAGCACATACGATTTAAATGTGAACGACTTTGTTTTCAGTACTCATATTAAAAAAAAAAAAAAGCTCTTTTTTCAGTAAAAAAGTTTTTTTTTTATTAATTGCAGTTTAATTATTTCCACTTTAATTTATATTAAAAATTTTACGGGAGCTGACAGAAAATTAGAGAGATACATAGAACATTACGGCTTAAGGCGTTTGTAATAGTATTACTGAATAATAAGATGACTATCTTGAAGCTCAAAAAATATTTTGAAGAAGCTATTAAAAAATAAGTCGCATAAAGTATTTAATTGAAAATTTTAACAAGCATTAAGATTGGCGAACCCTCTGGTCATCAAAGGTGGGTAGTAAGAGACATTTTCTTAAAAATGGTGAAATTGATAGATAATTTGGACTTTATTTTAAGTTTGGATTAAAACAATTCTCAAAGTAACAATATAATTTCGAAATATCAGTATAATACGCACCCATCAAAAAATAATATAAAATTCAATAAAAAATTTACATTTGTATTTGATATTCCTTACTTTCATAAATAAGCTTAATATTTATGTATTGTAATTAGGAATATATCAAATATATTTTTAAGATTTTGAATAACTTATTTTTATTTATCGATATATATGTGTATGTAGATATCCCCCCTCTTCGCCCGTTGCTGCCTGACAACCACTATTTTCAGATCCAATCCGCCAATGCTCCAAAACTTTTCTTCATTTTGACATTCCTACAAATCAAGAGATATTTGGTAAGAGACATCCCCACTACCTCTAGACTGAAGAGCGCATGGCACTGGGTGTTAGCGCTATTGCGCATGCTCCTGAATTTACTCTAGTGAAATCTGACGCTTCACAGCTTTATCCCTCTGATTTGGCGGGATTGCATTCCACCGGAGTGCAGTAGATCTTTCTGAAGCACACATGCGGTATTAATTAGACTTGAAAGTTAATTTCACGGTATCAGTTTGCTAAGGAATTATTAGTTTTAGTTTTATCAAACTAAAAATATGAAGTCACATTTCTGGAAAAGAGATAATTTAAAATTTTCCGATTAGTAATTGCGCATGCGTCATAGGAAACATGGATATCACTTCTGTGCTTATGTATCGATGACGTTAATGCTTTTCCTCTTTTACGAAAGATGCAGCACCTAGCTCTTTTCTAACTACACATGCGCAATGCGACTTAACCTCGAGCGGTTATATCCTGTGAATCAACCGTTGTGTTATTGGAGGTGATTTTTTGTATTGCTCGGAGTTTATCCAAAACACTATGGGGATTGTTAAAAAAAATGTTCTGTTAATTTTTGAAATTGCTTCTCAGCTTGCTAAACATTTTATATGATGCATGAAACTTGATTGAGCATGGAGCATGAACAACCAATAAATGCATATGTCTGTCAGTACTGTAAGGGATCATTTGATCAACTTGAAAATTTGAACAAACATGTGCAGAAAATACACACAGTTAGCTCTTCTGGGAAGGAAAATCGCATTTGTCCACTTTGTGGCACACAGTGTTTAAGGATCGAAGGGTACCGAAACCATTTACGGCACATACACGGTCATAATGAGGAGGGACAAGTGGTCTTATTTAAATCTTTTAATGGTAAGTTTTTTTTTTTTTTTTGAAAGGCCTAACAATTTTTTTTCCTTCTGTCTCATTCAAAGCATGCTATAAAAAGATAAGTCCAAAAACTTTTATAGTGATGAGTTGTTTGATTCTTCTTCATTTAAAAAAAATATTTATAGTTTTTAATTTTGTAAATTTTTTCTGATAACTTTTGTTTAAACATTTATTTTATTTATCAATTTTTTTGTATTTATTGATTTTTTATGGTTTGTGTAGTTTTTTTAAAAAATATATTAATAAATAAAATTTAATGAACCACATTCAAGATATATTTTCAATACATTCAGTGCTGTAAAATTTCCATAAATTTTGGTCTGTTAGCATAAACAAAAATTTTTTTGCTTAAAAAATTATTTTAAATATTTATATGCTATTTCATATTTATCTTTAATTATTAAAAAATTGCATTGTTTAAATTTTGTTTTGTTTCAATAATGCATCTTATATTTGCTTATTTAATGTACTTTATTTTTAAAGTTGTATATGGTTGAATTTTGAATTATGATATGATGAATGTATATTTTCATATTTTAAAATAATGTAGTGAGATTTTATCCAAAATGCTGGTAGTAAATCTGCTATCATGGAATTGCATTTTGAGGTAGATGAAAGGTTTTATTATCAGTTGGATATTAATTAGGAAATGCACATTATAAACTTGCCCAAAGTATCTTTAAGTATTGATGTTTGAAGACATTTATGTTAAAATTATAAGATGATTATATACAGTAAATTCACTTCTAATGTAAAATTAATATCAAATAAAATACATTTAAAAAATTTCTATAGTATGGTAAAATACAGTAGATTTTTCTGATGATTAGAAATTTGCTTATAATGATAAAGTTTGAAGAGCACTCAAAGATAGATTTTACTTGTACCATACAAGACAAGAGTACAATCTTGATTCATGGAAATGTTAACTGATCTTTTCAAAGAAAATTATGAGCCGATTCAGTGTTTATATAAATTGAAAGACACCTACAATTGCAATTTGTTTCCAAAGAACAGTAAACTGTCTGTGAAGAACAGTTTATCACACAGGTCTCAAATACATTTAAAAACATATGCAATAATTATAGAGATTAAAATGAAGCAACATTGTTCTGAAGTATTAGAAAAGCTTGAAAAATTTGAGGGAAATTTCTTAAAACAACTAAAATTGTTTGTGAAAAATCAGGGAAATTCAAACTGCCGAAATGGGGTTCTAACTGTAAAAATGAAACTTTTCTCCTGTTTCATTTTTCTTGCCTTTTCCAGTTGTTCTCCACTAATGTTATGGTTCTAATATTTGTAAATGCATCACCTTACTGCGGAGTTTGGTTTTCATTGTAATACTCATAAATAGCCCTTTTCTACTATTTCAGAGTTGTATTAAAAAAAAATTAATTTGCAGCTTCAATTTTACATACTAGTGCAAAATTGAAGCAACAATTCTTATTTCAATGTAATTAATTTATTTTATCCTCTGGGTATGATGGTTTTAAATTTAACTCTTTAACTTTTAGGTGGCTATTACTTCTCTCAGATGTGGGACTTTGTTATGTATAAAAGTGTATGTAAAAGTTGACAGTTTTAATAATATGCTTTTATTAGAATACTAAAAAGTTGGATCCTCTTTTCTTTTATATATTGTCCATATTTTAATCTTAAATAAATTTTTTTAATTATTTAATCCTGAAATAACTTTTTCTTTAATTCCCTATTAAATCTGTTAGCTACATATAATAAAGTTTTGATGAAATTAATTGATTAACTGGTAATTTAAAATTTTGAAAATATTATAACAGTGTATTGCCATTGAGAATAATTAATGTATAAAATTTCCAAACTCCAGTATGTCAAGAAATGAGTAAAAAATGGATTACAAAATTTCATCTTTATAACTTGAAGCAAATCAAATTAGATAAATAATTGTAAAAGTTAATATTTTTGTAATTTGATGTTTTTTTTGGGGGGGGGGGGGGAGGATTTGTATTGTAGTACTATTATTAATGAAATAAGACAAGTACTGGGCAGAAGTTTTTTATGATTTTTTCTAATTATCTGATTTGAAAAAAACATTTATAATAATTTTGAAACTTCTCTTCTGACTTTTGAAGTAGTATTTTTAATAGCATTTTCATTCTGATTTTTTTCTAGATTTTTTGGTTTGGAAAAATGAATTGGAGAAGAGGAATTACTGTAAATATGTAATGAGAGAACCTCCCAAAAAATTACCATCAAATGATAAGACTCATATTTATCGATGTGACAGCTCAGTTGGATCAATGAGGGAAAAGAAAAGTGGAGTTGCAGTTAAAGATAGTTGTCCTGCAGTTATAACTGCCATTGAATCTACAAAAACAAAAGGTGTTAAAATTGAGCACTGGAATACTCATGTTGGTCATATTATTCCAATTGAAGAGGATGAACTGGATGCCGCTATTGGTAAATATATTACAGTCATAGCTAACATTTTTAAAGGCTGAATGCTAGGAAAAGAAATAGAAAAATTTGAATGTATATAAATACTTTAAAATTTTTTAAAATTATTTTTACAAGTATTAGGTAAAACATTTATGGGTACTTGTATTTTTAACACTAAGCCAGTAATAAAATGCTTAAAAAAAAGAAAAGGATGTTTTTTAGTCTATTGACTATGTTTACTAATGAAAAAAAACCTAAAGTTTACCAGTGACATGCAGTTCATTTATGCATTACTTTTTTTTTGTGTGTGTGTGTGTGTCAAAAATTTATTTGCAATGGTAATTTGTCTTATTTATTGGTGTAGGGATAGGTTGTTGCTGTGCAAAATTTTGCAGTAATGAAAAAAGGGGAAGGGAAATGGTGCCCACCTTGATTTAAAAAAAGTCGGAATTTTCACCTGGAAGTGGGAGAGAGATGAAATTTATATCTTGCACTGCTATGGCGATTGATATTTTAAGCAGTTGTAAAATATATCCACATTATTGAAACAGGGAAAATCTTTCTTTCAAAATGTTCTAGATACTAGACAGTATAACCAGTTACATTGGAAGAGAATTGTTACTTGTTATACTGTCAATAAAAACATGTCCTCAGTTTATCAAAAAGTCTGAATGTAAAGTATCTGAAATTGAAAAATGTAATTACCACTTACTAAAGGAATAAAGGGAATGTTTAAAATTCTTGTACAATTTTTATTGACAAATCAATAAACATTAATTTTTGTGGCAGAAAAAAAAAGTTGAATTTTTGATTTTAGTAATTGTTTTATTATTACTGACCAAATATTTGTCAATAGATATATGTTGTTCTAAAGAATATGATATTCTGAATTTTGAGATTTTAATATAATTGATCTGAGAAGGCAATCTGATGGTTTTGAAAAGGCTTGCTCCAATCAATTCATTAAACACTTACATAAACTTTGAAAACAGATCAAAATGTCTGTTTGAAATCTTTCTTGAAGTTCCACTCTAATTATTGTAAAACTTGTATTAAAATAAGTCTGTAATTGCCCACTCTTCAGAAAAGTCGGAATTTCAAATCAGTATGAGTATAGAGAAAAATGAATGTAAATAAGGTATATAATCAAAACATTTGTTTGGTTCATGAATGGGATGTCATAATGCAAAATGCCATTTTAATTCCTTATTTTACTATAAATTTTCAAACTTTCTTTGAAAACATTTATTTTGAGAGTGTCTCCTTATATTTTGCTTAAATACTTGTCAATTAATGATCCTGTAGACCTTTAAGTACATTATATAATTCCTAATTGATTTATACAAAGTTTGCATTTTATACAGCATTGCTGACAATTACCACATTTATTTTTTGTTTAATATTGGAGCAGGTAATCTTGTTAAAAGTTCTATTTTTAAGAAAATTGAAATAAAATTGTATAAATTGACAATACTTCTTGTATTTTAATAATTATTTGCCTTCTGTTAACTTGGTTAAAATAAAACATATCTTTATAATTATCATTCTATAATACATCAATATATTTATATCTGCAGTTGTTTATGGAATTATATATATAACAAATGATACAAGATTGTAAGTGAAGTGATTTCTTAAAGGAGATGCAATCTGCATCGTAAAACCATAGATCAATCTATTTTAAATATGAAACATAGTTAACTAATAAATATAAATTTGCTCTTCAGAATTTAGTTTAATCTTTGACCATGGCCATTTGGAAAAAAAAAAAAAAAAAAAAAAAAAAAAAAAAAAAAAACCATTAAAACAAAAAGAGTGCAAAAGAGGAAGTTGGTAATGCCTCTGGTCCTTGTATCATCTCGGACAAGAGTTCTCTTATTTAGAAAGTGAAACTAAATAATTGTTTACATAGCAATTTAGATAATTAAAGTTAGTTGTTTGATTTCAAGTGATATGGGAAAATTTTAAAGTTCATGTGACTCATTAGTTAAAATAAGTGTGTTTTTATTTTTAAAAATTTCAGAAACAGAATTTTACGAGTATGAAGGAAAGCAATTTATATGTATAGATAAATGTTTTCTGTTTTTCTTTTAGAATTATAAAGTAAGTTTCTCCATTATGCACAAATAATATAACAAGAAGAGTATGTTGTGGTTGCTATTATTAGGAAAAAAAAAAAAAAAACATATATTTTGAAGTTACAATTTTTTTTAAATTTGTAACCATTTTTTCTCTTTTAAATGCTTTTAACAAATTTTATTTTTTACTTTTTTTTTCATGCGGCTTTTCCAATTTGAGTGCTTGTTAAGCTAAAAATGTCAAATTCTATTGGTCCTTGAACAGTTATAATAAACACATTTCACAAAGTTTTTACTATCTGTTGTCTGAAAATTTTATTGTAAACTTGTTTTATTTACCTATTAAGTCTGTTTTAATTTTTTTTTTTGTTCATTTACAAAGGAAAATTAACTGATAATGGGGGGGGGGGGGAGGAGTGGGAAAGGTTTCTTGAAAGAAATTCACGTTTTCTGTTGAAATGACATCTTTTGCAGTAGATACAAGCTACAGTAAATGACTAGTGGCAGATTAACTGCAGCAGTCTTGAGTGATCTTAATTAGTGCATTCTGACAAAGAAAAAACAGTCTAATGCAAATTTTGAATCAAAAAGAATTCTGATAAACTAGTAGTAGATGATAAGTAAAATTATATTTTTGAAATCGAATAAGAAGCCATATATGCATTCATAATGAAAAATAAAACTAAAAGAGCTTTACAAATGCAATTTAATATTGCTTTGAATAAATGATTTAATTGAGTGTATTAGTAATTTAATATAGTTGTATATTTAGTAAGGTTTTTATAATTTAAGATTATGAAAATATTAGATAGATTAATGTTCTAAAAAGGAAATTATTCTTTCAGGGTCTTTGGGAACTACTGAAATAGTTTTAACTTCTGATCAGAAGTATCAATATGAAGGTCAAAGTCCAGATGGAAACATATTTTTTATCACTGAATCAAATGATAATTCTTTATCTGAAACATTTGTGAAGGAAGTATCTAAAAAATCTTCTAATTTGTTTCAAAACACAAACAATAAAATATCGGACAATTTTTCTAAACCAGCGTCTCAGAAGTTTTCATATAAAAAGGACCCAACAAAAAAATCTGGATCTTTTAGTTATAGTTTGGCTTCAGTAGCATGTATGAAGCCAAGTGCAAAGAAAAAAATAGTTACTCCACCACCTATAACTACTACAAGCAGTGTAGCAGATAATGTAAGCACAGCGATTACCAATTCTGATGTTCTATCTGCAGCACCAGCTTCATCTGTTGCTACCTCTGAAGTTGAATTAGTCACCGAAAGTATTGATGATGCAATTACTGATATTTCGTCAAATAATGATATTCCCATCATTTCATCAAATATTGATACTCCTATCATTTCATCAAATACAGATACTCCTGTTGTTTCATCAAATACTGATGCTCCTGTCATTTCAAAGGAGGAAGAAACTCCAGCCACTCCTGCAATCACATCTGAAAATGTATCTATTGCAAATACTACCCCCATTACAAACCAGACCTTTGAATTTATTAACGATGGCTCTTTATCTGGTCAAGTTGTTCTCTTAAATTCTTTACCTGGGCAGAACAACAATCAAAATGTAATGCTTGGTTCTGATCAAAAATTTATATCAATTGGACCTGCAATAAATGTTGGAACAGTATCACCAAAGAAAGGAAAGGCTTCCAAGAAATCTCGGAACACTGTTGCACCTTCTCAAATTATTGTAATTCCTACTGTAACTGAAAAAGAAAATGTTTCATCAGTTAAAAATATATTGAATGTTCCACAAAATCCTGTTTGTCATGATAATGCAATTAAAAGTCCTACAGCAATCAATAAAAGCTCTGGACCATCAATTTTGAAAAGAACAAAAAAAGCGGTGCAAAAACCACCCAAAAAAAGTGCCTCTTCTTCAGTGAAGAATATTACATTTGGTCCAAAGAATGCAATAGAAAAGACTATTTCTGCAGAGCAAAAACTCAGTTTAGGATTAAATCCATCTTTAGATGTAACTATTATTGAGGCTGTTGAACCACCTGCCCAAAGTACTGTTAACTCTTTCCCAGGAAATGTTAAAATTGCCAATTCCTCTGCTTCAAATGTAAATAGTACAAGTATGAAATTAGTATCAAATATTCAAAATACATCAATTACTAATTCAACATTAACTGTCAGTAAACCTGTTTCATCAGTTGCTCAAAATTCAGTTCCATCAAGTGTTTCAAACATTCCTCAAGTTAATCCAATCTTATTGAATTCCTTTCCCCCAGGACAAACCTTTATGTCTATTAACAACAATCTTATACCTATTGGTACTCCAGCTGCACCTTTATTGCCATCTAATTTCAGTCCAGGTATTGTTTTAACTCCACCTGTTCCTCCATCTCCAGTTACAAGACCTGTTCGGCCTAGAATGACTTTTCCTCGTCCACCAGCCAAGAATAAAATGACTTATTCTCGATTAGCATCACGTCTACCTGTATCATCATCAACAACACCAATTGAATCTTCTGATAAAAAATCACAAAGCAAACAGACAAATTCTGGATCTGCTAATTGTATAAAAGTTCCACCTCATACTTCTACTGTTCCATTACTTTTGATTCCTAACTCTGGAAGTCAAATCGGACCTACAGTGCCTTTTTCTAGTCCTTTTGTAGCAAGTAGTGTAAATTCCACTCTCTCATCTACAGTAAGACCAAATAAAACTCAACCAATCATTTCAAATCCTCTTATTCCAGGTGGAGTGTGTTCTGTTCTACCTAGACCATTAATATCCAATACCAATCTTCCAATTTTTACACAATTACCACCAGGAGCTCAGCTCATACCCACTCCAATAATTTCAGGCATACCTGCTTCATTTTTAAATAATAATGGGCCACAGACTTCTAAACCATTATTACAAAATCTTCCAATATTAACTAGTACAGCACAACAGGTTCCAAAATCAATATTGCAAAATGTTTCTCTTGCAGCTCCTTTGATTGGGCAACCTCCTGTAGCTTCTAGAACTATTGTTTCAACTACTGTATCTAATACAATCAAAGTCCAAAAAGTACAACTACCTTTTTCTAAAATTACCACAACAAATTCTAATGCAACACTTACGAATATTACTAGTGTTTCTACTAGCCTTTCTGAATCTACTAATGTGAGCAGTGTGGTACTGAATACTCAACCAATTAGCTCTGCACCTGCAATTAATATTCCTCCACTAGCATCTATTGCTGGTCGTAAGCCTGGATCTGTAATATTTGAATCTCAAGGAGATATGTACATGCTTGAACCTGTGGAAGATAATTTACAAATCAGTAATAATAACTCTATTAGCAATATCACTAATAAAATAAGTACAGCGGTTCTTAATGTCAGTGAAAATAAAGAAGCTAACAAATCTAATGAAATAAGAGAATCTGCTTCTGATGGAAATAAAGCCAATTTATCTAGTCTTCAAAAAGAAAAACCTCTAGAAGGTCAAAGTATCTTAGATACGAAAGTAAGTTCTTTTATAGATTATATTTGGTTTAATAATTTATTAATTTCGAATTATGTTTATAAAGCTGCTTTCTCCCTCTTCCAATTTTGTGACTCAAATGATAATAATGGAATATATCTAGAACTTTAATAAATTTTGTTCTAAAATATTATTTTCGTCTTAGCATGCTAAATGCCAAAATATTAGCCACACAATTGCTACTTTTGGCATATATTTTGATTGTTGTCAGGTTAAAAGATTCAAGAATTTTAAACATTCAAGAATTTTAAACAATGTTTATTGGCTTACTAGGCATCATTTCATGTATGGTAATCTATGTTGGATAATATTTTATTTGACTATGCATTACAGATCAGTTTTGTTGATTATGTTGAATTACATAAAAAGTTTTATGTAGCTTATATTAATTTCATTGTATTTTTTTCAGTACTTAGATTGTAACCTTTAATAATTTTGAATTAAACTGCATGAATTTTTGCTTTAGTCTTCATGAAATTAATAATCAAAATCTATTGAAAGAAGGATGAAAAAAAAATCATTTTTAAAAATTTAAAATGTCTTTAAAACAAAACTGAGAAAGATATATATATATATTTTATTAAATAGGATTAGTATATCACTTTTGTGTCTTGGCATAGAGATTCTAAACTTGTTTTGTTAGTGACTTTATTTTGGTTATAAAATTATTCACTTGTATGTAGAATTATGGAAGAAATGAGAATCAATTACTTAAGTTATTTTTTTGTGCATAATTTATTTATATGTTTTTAATTTTTTAAAAAAATTAATTTTTATTATTTAAAATGAAATGAATGATCTTTGAATTTACATTTTATAATTTCAAATATTTAATGAAATCATTTGTCTTTCATTTTCTATCTCCGAATTCTTTTTAAAGTACTAAAAGTATGAAAATCATCACTTGTCAAGCAATGTCACTTTTTTACAAAAGTATGAACAACTTTTTCTCTAAAAATTTGTTGCTGGTTATTTTCACAACTAGTAACAATTATAAATATTTTTTAAAAATTTAGTTTGATCTGTGCTTGTAACATAATGTATATTGATATCGAAGGAGGATGCATTTTCATTATTGTTTTCAAAAAATTAATTTTACTCTGTAAAAATTTGAAAAATTGAAATGGTTATTATTATTTATTAAGTAACTAGAAGTTATTTTAAATTTCATTTATGAATTTAGTAATTTTTTTAACTCTAAACTTTTTATAAATAAAAATTTTCAGGTTGATGGGAATGTTAAATCACTGCCTGTTAGAAAAAACAGTGATATAAAAAATAGCGTACAAATAAAATCCATTGTTCAAGAAAAGAGACATTCGAAAGATGATGATGTTGAGATATTAAAAAAAGTAAAATACTATCAATTGGAAATGAAATTTTTGTCATCTCAGGCTGAGTGCAAACGATTAAGGCTTGAATTAGCTAAGGTAAGTGTCATTTTTTTAATGATTTATTTATTCTTATATATTTTCAAGATAATTTCCCTTTTTTAAATATATCTATGAAGATTATATCGATGTGGTAAGGAAATTTGATGGGAGTTCATGTAATATGTAATTCAAAATTAGAAGTCAAATAACCCTTTGGCTACTTTAAAATAGGAGGGTAATCTAATTAAACTGGACATTGTATCTTTACAATTTAAAAAATTAGCATATCCATTTAATTATTTCCTCCACTACTCTAATTGGAATTATTTTGTGTGGCACCGTATGACTTCTGTTGCTGGTGCTTTTTCGAGATTTTCAGAATATTATCATTTTCATAAAATAAATAATTTGTTGAAATAATTTTCATAATTTAGATAGTAATTAACAGAAAATATTTTTTAAAAAATTCATAAAATAAATAAAAAGTTGCATGGTAAAAGTGTGGTGTCACTAGACGGCATTATGTTAAGAATACAGTTGATGAAAGCATTAAATAATATGAATTTTTAATTTGATTTTATATTATATTATTATAATTTCTGTATTTTATTATTATAATTTCTTTTGCCAACTACAAATGTAGAAAGAAAGACCACATTTAAATTTATAAAGCATTCTTCCATTACTGTTGTAGCATGACTAAATATATATTTTTCATCCTTCTAAAATAGAATTTCATTGGCTAGATTAGAAAAATATAAATATATTTTGCTTGATTGTTATGAACCAAAAAGCATGCAGTAAATAAGTTTTTGGAAAGTAAAAGTTGCTGTATTATATTTCAGGATTATATGTATTTCACAAGTACTTTCAATTTATATTCTAGTACTGCAAAGAAAATCTCTCTATAAATAATTGAATGTCTATTGGATTGTATCTTGTACAATGTCCATTGATGCCCTTTGATGGAATTACACATATTAATACACATATTCTCTTAAAATGATTAACTGTACTATTAAATAGTTACTGAGTCACTCTAAAGAGACTGAAATAGAAGTAGAATAATTTTTTATTTTTTTTAAATACTTCAGAACATTTTATTGTACAAAAAATTATAACTATGCCATTTTAAAATTCAAAAAATTATTTTTATAGTGACATACATTTAGTTTCTGTACCATTATTTTTTAAAATTTAATTAAAAATTTTTAATAGTTCCTTTTTCCCGTATTGAAATACTTAACATATTTTTGCTATTTACTCATATCTATTATTTGCATGCTTTTGCTAATGTTTTCTTTTGATATTTTTATTTTTGGCATTTTTTCTTAGTACTTTTTAATATACAAATGCTGGCATTTATTTAGTCTTTTAAAATTAATGTAAATTATTTTCAGTTTAATCTAATTTGTCTCATATTTCAGCATTTTCAGATTTTTTAGCGATATGATTTTTTGTGCTGTTTTTTAATTTGGGCTACACATTTTATTTTAATTTGTCCGTTTTTTTAATTATTATATATTTTATCATGCCAGTATCAAAATTGTATTTATTTAAAGTGTCCATGGACTTTCTTCTAACTTTGGCAAACTGCAGATTTTTAGCCATATTTTAACTTTTTTATAACTTAATATATATTTCTTTCTTTCTTTTCTATTAACCAGTACTTTTATATCATCAAAATTCCAATACTACATTTTGAATATTTTATAAACAATAAATATTACAAATTTTGCAAACAAAACCCAAAAAAGTATTTAAAATTATTTTCTTATATGTTAATATTCCATCTAGTGCACTCTACTACTTGTTCCATGAAAATTATTCATTTAAATGTATTTTAGTTTTTTTATCAGTCGAATTTTTTCTAATGTAGTACAGGATGCAGAAAGTCCTTAAAAACTGCTTATTATTGATGATCCTTATATAAGAGCATTAAAAGTGCTTAATTTTTATCCAGGTGCTTGTTTCTTTCTGATGCAAAAAAATTTCACTTCGCTACATCTGATATTATGATTGTATATTCTTTGCAGTGTTGAATCTTTTATTTCTTAACAAATCTCAATGAATCTAGAGATCAATAGAAATGGTTTTATTTTAGTTTATGAAAATAGTGATATGAGGGAGAAAATATATCCCTTGAATTTTTTGATCAGTCTTTCATTTTTCTTTGCTCATTTAGATAATGTAAAAACCATTTTTTTTTTTTAGAAAACTATATGTGTTACTTTTTAACAGTGACTGCAGCTCATTGTTGCTTTTTTATATGTGTTTACTTGTTTGTAGGGTATTTGTTAGTTATATTTTTACATGATTTAGTGATTTGCCATTAATAAACTATTTAAGTTTTTTTACTAAGTAATTTTTGTACAAAAATTGACTATTTTTTAACAATATGCCAGAAAATGTATATTTCATTCATTATCGAAATGTAGATTTTCAAAAGTGATTGAATGGTTCAAGGATCTCAAAAATAAAAGTAAAGTAAAATGTTTATAATGCTCCAAATTTACAAAACATACCAAAACAAAATTTTATTTTCAATTATTTTTTTTTTTTTTTTTTTTTTTGTGTGTGTGTGTGTATGAATTTCTGAGAGAGAAAGTATTGTAATCAACAAAAAGAAATTTGAGCTCAAGCTTTTATCCGATTACTCTTTTTTAGTGTAAACCTTAAAAATACATATTTAGAATAATGTTTGTGTGTCTGTAGAACACAGTAACTCGAAAACACATTAAGCTGGAATTTTCTAACACTAAATTTGCATATTTCTATCAAATTTTGATGTGAAACCCATTTTCTCAAAGATTTTATTTTGTTTATTTTTTCAAGTTTAAGTGAATGCAATAACTTCAAATCACAAAGTACTACATTGGTAAAGTTTTAACCAAAGTATAAATCCAAATCAAAATTTTAAACTATTTACATCAAGTTTACCATCTCTATCGGTCTGCGTATTTACATGCATGTAAACACCATAGAAAAAAAGCAACAGCTTAGATAATTGAAATTTGATAAGTTATCTTCTATCTGAAATTATAGCTCTCTCCCAAATTTTGGATTCAGAAACACTCTGGTGGGACTCTGAAATTAAAATTCTGAGTACTGTTGGCTTTCAAGGTCTTACCCAAGATCTGTTCTTTTAATTCTGGAGGAATGAAAATATTTTTTATTAGGGAATGTTTAGTGAAGTATCAGTGGAAGATATTATCAGCTGGTTTCTCATGTATTTCTGAGCATATTAAGCTATTTCTTCAAATGTGCCAGAGTGGTGACCTACTTTTGCCTTTTTATGCATCTTATTTTATGCAACATTATAAAACTGAGTTATATTTGATATTTTAAAGTTTTGAAAAAAAAATTACTAAGTTGAAGTTATTTCTTTAGTAAATTATTAATGTAATTTTTCTAATAATGCACAATTAATAAAATAAGTGCTGGTATAAGAAGGAACAAATTATTGCAAATATTACATTATCTTAGATAATTATCTAATAATGTTATATGTCTTACAAGCAAGATTATCAGTAGTGGGCTTTAAAAATGTTGAAATGCGTAAGGAATAGATCTCCAGTAAATAATGCATTAGTTAGACATGTTATTTTGGCACAGAATAAGGAAGCATGAAAAAAAGAAGCATTTTTGTGTTACATTTTCATTCGAAAGGCTATAAAAAAATTGCCATTCTCATGGAACTTAGAGATCTCTTGTAAAATAACCTTTACTAAATTTTGGAAAATTTAAAACCTGGAAAATGAGATTGGATGAGTATTTTTTATCCTTTATTTGAAGATCAAAAGTTTAAAAAATTGCAGACAGTTTTGAAAGTTATTTTGACTTTTTACAAGCATTTTTAGTTATCTATTTTAGCATCAATAAAAAAACTGAAGTGAGAAATGTGAATGAAAAATATATCTTTCATACTATGTAGTCTATGACCATATAAAGCAGTCTGGCAGAGTAAACATTATTAAAGAATCGAGAACATTAGCAACATCAGCCCATTCAAAATATTGTCCAATTTTTATAAGAATAATTAAAGAAGTAGCTTCAAATGAGATTAAGAAAGACTTTGATTTTTTCTTCTCTTTACAAAAAAAGAAATATCTCTTTGAAAAGGATTCTGAAATTCAGTACAAAGATTATGTATGTGTGT